>JAKKIK010002141.1:0-12458 GCA_024500135.1 Heterodera carotae
AATCAGCGCAAATCTTAATGAGGCGTCAACAAGTCAACAGAGAAAAAGGGGAACAAGAAAAGGTGCAAGGACGACACGGAAAAAGGGGCCAAAAATTGGAATTAAGGTACCTAATAATATTTAAAAAAATCAATTTTTAAGTTATAGCCCTTTGTTTCCTATTGGCTTGCTTAGAATTCGAAACCTCATCTGCAATTTTTAACTTGAAGTTAAATGGTTTTTAAAAATTCGATTGAAAATTAAAAAAGATGAGTTATAGTTACCACTAGTCTTATCAAAACCCAACTAGTCCTTATTTCATAAAAATCTCAAATAATCGTTTATTTTTTGATTGAAAAATTCAATTAAATAAAAATTATTCATTTACACAATTTTGTTTAGGCTGCATTTGCTCGGTATGTTCCAAAAATCTTGGGTATGTTTGTATATGGAAATGGCAGACGCCTGTACTTTGTTGGTTGGGAAGGTAAAAAAGTTATTTTTCTTTTTGGTTCGAATGCCAAATATAATTCGAGAATAAGCAAGTAATAAGGTCAACACAATGCCAAATTTAATCAAGATTATTGCTATATTCCAGAAAATTCTAATTTGAGAATAATTTGGCGGTCCAGTCCATCAGCGAACAATAATAAATTTCTGGGGAAATTTGATCTAGTGGTCTGTAGTAGGGTTCAGCGGGACCGGGACCGGGGCGGGAAATCCTGGTTTTTTCAGGTCCCGGTCTCGGTTTTCAAAAAAAGTCAAGTCCCGGTCCCGGTCGTTCCGCCGGGACCGGGACTAACCGGGACTAACATGCACTGGTAAGAAAGGGGATTTGAGTGAAAAGTTGAGAGTAAAATTGGAGAAAAGGGAATTTATATGACAATTCCGACCAACAAAATAAATTTTTACTGGCCAATTGGTATATGTTGTATGTTTTAGTGCTATGTCTGATGTGGGTTCGAATCCCTCGTTATGTAAAATTATTTTTATGACTTTACCTTCAATTTTTTATTCAGGGAAATACATATTAAATTTCTCTATCTTTTCGACTTTTTAAAATTATTTTTGGACTCAAAAAGCTCCCAATAAATTTTTTATTAAAATTGTAATTAATTGAGGATTTATGGTTTAACAAATTTCCATAAGAAACCCAGCTAAATTCTCAAAATTTTGTCGGCGGCGCCTATCGGCACCGCCTGCCCCTAACAATTTACAGTGTATTTCCGAATTAAAATTTCAAGGAAAATAAGACTTTTTTTAGTGAATTTTGTGCTTATTTACTTAGGAAATTCGCTTAAAAATGTCAAAATTTTCCCTTTGGATTTAACTAAGCTACCTCTGTTTAAATTTTTCAAGGCCAATTACGATATTTTTATTAAAATATTGATTTTTTAACTAAAATGATTACCTTTGAATTTTTCTTCACATTAGTCCCGGTTTAGTCCCGGTCCCGGTTGAAAATTGGGTCCCGGTCTCGGGTTTTCCAGGTCCCGGAAAGTCCCGGTCCCGGTTTTTGTGAAAAGTCCCGGTCCAGCATAACCCTAGTTAATACATTTAATCGCTCAAGGCGTGGGTTAAATTGCACCCTGGGGCTTAAATTTTGCCTTAAAGGTATTGCAAAGTTATCAATTAAAATTGGTTTTCCAATAAATTAGGTTGTGCAAACGAGGAGTTATGGATGTTTTCGGAAGAGATGGATTCACAGGAATTGGTTGCCAATTTTGTTGAGGAATGCACAATTAATTGTGCACTTTCTGCATTTGCCGGCGAGGCTGTCACCGCGCACATGGCTCAATTGCTGCTCGACAATGCGCAAGCCGTTGAAAGTAATTACAAAAATAGCCCAAAAATTAGAATGTTTATTATTAATTTAATTTATTTTCGAATTAAAATTGTATTAGATATAATAAAAATAATGCATTAAGCACTTCAGTTTTTTGTCATTTTGTAAATTTTTTACAGTATTGAAAAGTATGGGAATGGATACTGAATTTTTGGCCCCCACAAAGAATTTCGTCTTCATTAATGACATTACACCGGCCCAGAAGGAAAAGGTGACGACGGCTGATATTACAATAATTACATTTTAAATAATTTTGAATATTTTCTAAGGCTCTCAGCACAATTGGTCGATTTATTAAAGTTGCATGAAGTTGCCGGGCCAAGAAACTTTAAAGCAGAAGGAAAGTCTATTAGGGTGTTGCTAAATTCTGTATGGTTATTTAATTATTTAAAAGTTTTTTTAAATTTTTTTTGTTTTTCTTAATGAATTTTATTTACTTCATTTTTGTATGGTAGTAGAACTTTTTCATCTGATTATAAATTGTTAATCCAAACATTCAGTTCAAAAATTTAAATTCCCTGTCCAAGAACTTGTGGAGAAAGAGTAAATTCAAGAGAAAAGAAATTATCCGAATTGTCGGAGAATGGAAATTATTAATACAATACATTCATTACTGTTTTATATTACATAAAACTATATAATTTAATGTGGGCCAGTAAGCGAAAATCTGCCTTTTTTAGACCCGAAAACTGTTTTTTTTTCTGGGCTAAAAAACCGAGAACCCGAAAACCTTCCTAACCGTTAATCGGAGGACTGGTTTGTCGTTTGAAAAGTTGAAAATGGCACCCCTAAAGAAGAGGGCTTTTTTTTGATGAAATAATTGAAAATGACAACCAATTGAGTTATCACAGACCTAACTCAAAAAAAAACATGTTGAATTTGATAAATTTCTCTTTTAATACTCAAAATTTTCGCATCACTGGAACACCGGCAACTATAAAAATGAGATTAGTGTATAAAATGAAATTCAATTCAACTGAAAAATACACCGACAAAAAAAAAGGCAAATATTGCTGAAGAAAAATAAAAATGCATAAAATAAAGAGAAATGGATTAAAAATTAATATGCAAAACCAATCAATCCAATCATAATCAATTCATTTTGTCCGTTGCTAATTAAGGCTATTCTGTGATTGTGTAGGTGAGTCCAATTGAGTAGTTGCCCTTATGAACTGCACTTGCAATAATGATCACTTCATGGCCTTGCACTTCGGTGAACAACGAATCGGTTAACGCTCCACAACAAAATCGTGGTCCTACGAAAAAACGGGTGCACCCGAATTAGTAATTAAATAACAATCAAATGGTTCAAAAATGGTAAGAAAATCGGTTTCTGGCTCCTCAAGCCTCCCTCGAATAGATCTCAACCCCACAGTGGGTATTGAAAAATAGGAATCACCCTCCAATAATAAATTGCACCCTCGAATAAACGCTCAGCTCGAGCGTGTGCTAAAAAATAGAAGCCACCCTCCAATGGTAGCTACCCTCTAATAGACACCTCCTAGGGGGGCTTCTATTGGACAAAATATGGAAATGTTATGTACCTGAGTTTGCCAAATTGCCGTGTTTAATTTCGACAAAACTGCTGCAAGTTTGCTCGCACTTGAAGCCGCCCAGCTGAAACAGTTTGACTTCAACGTATTGGTTGGCCGGTGCACGCAGTCGCCAATAGCATGTGAAATAGCTGGCATTGTACCATCGAATTTCGGTAAGCGTTGGATTTTCTTGGCTCAACAAAATATTCGATTCGCCGGGACATGCTAATAGGGACAGCAATTTAAAGGCTAACGTACATACTAAAGTTATCAAGCAAGCAGAAGCTAAGTAAATGGACTAAATGGAAAAAAAAGTAATGGGCCAAAAAAAATTCTAAAATCCAAAAAAAATTGGTCAATTTAGCCTTAGCTTTTTTAAAGCACACCTTTGTAATCGCTGAGCTTGTACTAAACTTTAGCAGAATGAGACGCTTCAATTGTCACTTTTGGATGTAATCACTTAGTGTTCGAACGCCAAATAGGCCACAAATGCCGAAATTTTTTGTCTGGACCAATATCGGTGAATTCGAATGTCGAAAGAATCATAATCTTTTGTCTCGACCAATATCGAGAAAATTAATACCAATCGAAGAGACGCGTTTAGAGCCAAATATGATTAGCACAGGCTTGTCGATTGAACTCACCACTCATCTATAATGGCCAGAAAAAGCCCAAAAAAGCTCTCCCTTTTTGGATTTTTCACGTTTGTGGCCATAACTTTTTTTACACTTTTTTCAATCAATTAGCTTTTGTTTGGAGGATAGCATTAATTCATCAAAACCTTTAATTTTTTCTTTCTATTTGACTCAAATCAATTTTGTCGAAAGAAAAATATTAATTCTTTTCGACATATTAGGACCACCATACGGCGTTCAAACAGATAGCCGGATGTTTGACATAAAATAATATCTATTTTTTATAATTACCGGGGTGACCCTCAACTGAGCCAAGCTCAACACTGTCACAATATGGTGACGCATAGCCAAACGGACACAAACATTCGGTGCAATTGTTAGGGTTTGCGTAGCCACCATTTCGACAGTCTGGCGAATGCCATGGATAATCGTCACAAACATCTAAAAAATAAAAATAACTCAATTAATTTAGATGTATAATAAATAGTGATGGGATTTTTAGGTGCTAAAAACCCCGAAAATAGGTGCGAAAATAGGTGTTAAAAATTGGTGAAATCAAGTGTGTTTATGCGAAAAAATCCCAATTTATACTCATATTAATTTCGCCAGCATAATTGCATTCAGATATATTTGGATGTGTTTGGTGGGAGAGAATGTTAATGTTCTTTATTAGTGCCCCACTTACGTTCACAATAGCGGTGATTAATCGCTTTCGAGTCCAAGAAAGATAAACCCAAGCGCCAGCCCATGGTTTGCTGATAGTGCTTGTCAATTGTCTCGATGGTTTCCCTTAATTAAAAGAGGAGATGGGCATAAAATATTTTTAATAATTCTTTTTTTTATACATATCACACTCAATACTGAAAATCAACAGAATTGTACCAACTTTGACAAATTTTGACGTTTGTACATGTTCAGATAAAACATTGTAACCCGTAATTATACCGACTTGGTCGAAATACGACGTAAACATTAACCCGAATTTCGTCGTGAAGTTCGGACCTTTTTTACCCCGTGTTAAGCAAGTTCGTCGAAATTTGTCAATGTTCGTTTAAATCAGGTGATTTTCAATTCGGGTGCAAAATTTAATTTATTTTTAGGCACTTGTCATTTTTCGCAAACGCTTTTGCATTGTAATGCATCACAGAACCAAAGTCATATGGATTGCCTGTCGGTGAGCCGGGAATAATTGCAAAAGCATCAGCAATATTCTATAATTAAAAAAAATTTCATCCTTTTAATTTATTTAATTAAATACTAATTGATACAGAGTCTGATTTGCAATTGTCCCAAATTAGTTTGTGCGCCGTGTAATGTCAACTGGCCAATGGTAAATTTTTTTTTGGGCTATAACTTTTTGATTAGTCAGCCAAATTCTACAAAATTGGTGTCCTTCGAAAGCTTTATGTGTTTAGAAATTGTGAGTAAGCTGAAGCTAAGACAATTAACCATCGCATTTTAAAATTGTGAACAAAGTCAGAATTTTAAAATTTTTGTGAATATTATTTTTTAACATCTTTTTTGAGTTTTTTAATCGCTTAGCTTTTACTTATACATAGCTTTTAAACAAATAGCTTTCGAATGATAACAAATTTGTAAAATTTGGCGGACTAACAAAAAAGTCATAACCCAACAAAAGCCGTTGGCCATTTGACCTAACACCGTTTATGCTTTTAATAACTGTATTTAAAGCAGTTCAATTACCTCAATCATATTTTCTTGGTGAATTTTAATGAATGCGTCACGGTCAAGCCGACTCTGTTCATGGTTTGAGCCAATCGCATGCAAAGTCTCGTGCACACCATTCACCTTAAATTGTATGAGGCTAGACAAACAAAATTCTAATAAATCTATGCATAAATGTACAATCAGGATACAAATTTTAAATAAGAAATCGTTCCTTAATCCGCATGCCGGAAGACAGGTAAAAGGTGGATTTTGTAGAAAAAATTCGCACTTTTGTAAAAATCCGAAATTTGCAGGCAAACTAGGCTTTGTGCCAAGTTTTTTTCTTGATGTCATTCCGAAAGCTCTGAACAAAGCTACAAATCCAACAGGCTGTGCAAATTTTACGACATAAAATCCGCTCTCTATTTTTGTGCAAAATGTCGCACGTTGAATTACACTTATGATGAATAATTAGGTTTATTTATGCTTAACACTAATGTTCAACAGAAACGGGATTAGTCCCGGTTTTTTTACTCGAGACTAGGTCCCGGTCCCGGATTTTTAACCGTGAATCCAGCAGACTAGCCCCTGCTTTTTGACCGGAACTAACTTATTCCCGGTCTTTGTTTTTGTAAAAACTTGAACATTATACCGTCCAACATCCTGGTCCAAGTGAAATCCACTGTTTGCCGCCTGATCGTCCGACCTACAAACGCTTTTTTGTTTATTTATTAATTTAAATTTTAATTTTCTTGATAAATTTGCGTTTAAATTTAATTTTATTAAGTATACACATAGAGTATAACCTTACCCCTAAAATAAATTACCCCCTTTTTTTTGGGGGGGGGGGGGTTGAAAAGCCACCAGTGGCTCAAAAATTCGGTGATCATTTATTTACTTGAGAATTACAGCCAAAGCCCCAAAAATAGTGCAAATGGTCCCCTTCACTGCTGTTTCTGAACCGAACACATGTGAACTTCTCGATGTTCTTGTGTGCATCCAAAATGTTGTTCATCCATTTTACTAAATTTGAGAACGATTAAAGGAACAAATAAATATAAATAAATAATGGATACAAATTAATATTATTTACTATCTTTAAGTATTTTATCGTAAGCAATTTAAAATCTTACCGGAAGCAGGAATGACAATTTTGTGCCAGTCCAGCGTGTAGTTGATCACCGGTCCAATCCGATTTCCATGTTCATTTCGCGCTTTGGTGTCCACAGGCCATCGCAATGTGTCGTTCGTAATCCAATTTGTGTATTGTGCTGAGTTGTTAATTTTGAAAGTTTAGCATTTTATATTCATGTAACCACCTGTTAATTTAAAGCATGCTTATTCCGGACAGTTCCTAGCCTTGGTCAAGAATTCGTCAATTTTCAACAAATCTAACATTATGGATAAAAATTCTTCTATAATTTTACATAGAAAACTCAGTTCTCTGTTTTATTTTATTTGAATATTCAAATTTAATTTAAAAACAGTAGTTTATGTGTCTATTACTGCCCGGAGGGACAGGATCCCGGCCGGGATTTTCCCAGGGCCCATTCAGGAATCCCGGTTTTTTTTTGTGAGAACGGAAGCAAACCGGGAAATCCCGGCCACCGTCTCAAAAACCCGGTCCCAAAAGTGTCTACTACCTGTTTTGGCATCCGCTTGCGAATAACTATTGGTTTTCAGTTGCATTTGTGCCAATTCGTTGTGCCTAAGCACAATGTCGCCGTCGAACAGTTTGGCTGCAACGCCGGCACGTTTGTTTATTGTGTATTCGTCCTCAAATTTGTGCCGCTCATCATCATCAAATTCGGGGGCCTTAAACAATTGACGATTAAACTGATTATTGGTATGTAAATCAATTCAATTTATTAATTTACAATTGGAATTCCATCAAAATAAAAATTGGGTGTAAGCGATTTGTCGTCAGAAAATGCGTTTTCTGTAGGAAATGGTTGCTTCAACTTATATTCAAACACATCTTTAGAGTCCAGCAAGCAACGAGCATTTGTAAGCAATGTAATTGAATGTTTGAGCAAAATTAAAAAAGCAATGATTTTCATTTCGAATTGGCTAAAGCATTAATTAAATCCATTTTTTTAATTTTATTTGGTATATTCTTAAATTTAACAAAATGGAAATCATCAAATTATGGTGTTCAATGTGCATATTTCATTAAGAAGACAAAAGCAAAAAGGGTCAAAAAGTAATGCAAACGAAAAAACAAAATTTTTCTAACGTTTTTCCTATATTTGTACCCCCTTCCCTGCTAACATTTATTATTTCAAAATAAATATAAATAAAATATAATAATAGGTCAGTGTACAGAAAACTGTCCATTGTCGTACACTCAAAACATACGCTCTTTTTATGCTGGCTATTTTTGCCGCCGCCTGCGCCAAATTTACCCAACAAAAATGTTGTAAATTTTCGGATGAAAATGACCTTGATGCGAGGAAATGCGCCGTGAGCATTTTCAGAGCCAAAAATTAGTGACAGACAACGGACAATAAATTTAAAGAAAAAAATAAATGAAAACAAATTTGAATTTGATCGGCCGTCAGCCACCGATGGACACTTTCGGCGGGTCGGCAAGTAGAGTAAATAAATTTAACCTTGGCTGCTCTTCGTACCACTCCATCAATCGCGCTCAACCATTTCCGCCCCGCGAGGCGCACATAATTAATTTTAGTTAGCGATTAGAAATAGATCTAAATGATTTATGTACAGAAACATAATACAATTCATCAATAATTATAATACCTAATGATTGTTGGCAGTAGATGAGTTTGATTAAAGCAGAAGTGGGTGGCGCGGGTGATGAAAAGAGTAAATAAATTTGCTACAAATGTCTCGAAAAGAAATGAAACATTTTGCGGGAGATGAAAATTAGAGATCGGACAAGATCAGGGTCCTGTCAGGATTTGCCAGGACCTTGATATCCTGGTCAAATCAGGATTCGAATCCTGAAATCCTGTAAAGTCCTGTCCGGACCCATTTCTGGAATCCTGATCCTGATTTTTTAATAATCCCGATCTCTATAGTGAAAATGATAGGGTAGGAAAATTTGTCACTTTTTAAACCGCCGGTCCTCTCGGATTTCAGATTAATAAGAACTGGGATTTTGAAAAAAGGTACACACTCAAAGATAGAAAATTATGAAAAAGTCCTAAGGTTTATTTTTATATTATTGAAAAATAAGCAAATTTCATTATAATTTTAGTTAATTAAATACCATTTTATCTTTATATTATTTAATTTTTTTTCAATATTTTACTGTTTTTTTAGCTAATTACCTATTTATTTATTTTTTATTTTTATAACTTTATAGAAAATACAAAAATTGAATTTTATCCAAAACTTCAAATACGGTTTAAGCACATTTTTGTGCAGTTTTATTATCGCTTTAAGTATGTGTGTGTACATATATCACAAATCGTCACCAGCATTGATTGCTTCTTCTTTTTCTCCGTTCCTTTGGCCATTTTTGCCTTCTTTTTTGGCTCAACTCCTTTTCGGTCTCTCTGTTCTGTTTTATTAAAAATTGAACACGACTCGCAAGCAAATGTTCACATTTCTGTTCACTCTCAGACACGGCTTAAATTTGGGAGGGAAATTGAGAGGGATTAAAATTGATGCATGAAGTAAGACGACATTTTTCGACTTTCCAAACGGTGGGAGTAATTGGCGAGATTATGGTTCAAAATGTCCGAGTTAGCGCGGCGATATCAAAAACTATTTGCCAAACTGGTTCGACAAAGCACTTAAGTCCCGGAACAAATTCGGAATGAATGCAATGACAATGCACTCACTCAAACTGTTTGCCAAATCTGGTTCGACAAAGCACTTAAATCCCGAAACAAATTCGGAAAGAATGCAATAACAATGCACTCACTCCTCCCCGATTTGGACAATTGCCATTCTCGTTGTCGCCTTCGCTGTCAAAACGTTGTTGGCAACGCAAATAGCACCAATTTCCAGTTTGGTAGAAAAACTTAAAATGTTTTGCGTGCTAATATTGCAAATCGCTGTTTGCCATATTTTTAACTCACAGGGCCACATCTGCGAGAAGTCCTGGCAAAAGCCTGAAAATATTAGTTTTTAAATTTGATGTTAAATTGAAAATTAACAAATAAGTGGCTGTATCAATCAGTCACTTTTCTGACCTGCTGAGCGGCGAGTCCGCCTTGGTCAATGTCGGGCGGAGTTTGTCCATGCGAAGGGCACAATACGGCTAACAACGGCATCTGAAGTGCCAATGTCCTTTCAATTTAAGTATTTTAATTGCTCTATTTTTTAATAAAATTGCCAACCAAAAAGAAAACGAAATAATTCATTTGAAGCATGGCAAATGTCTATTTATAATAGCAATAGCAATATTGAAAATATATTTTAAAATTGTACGAATTTGATTAAAAATGGAAGGATTAATGTGTGAAGGACACAATTTATAAACAAATGTTGGAAGGAATTAATTACAATGTTTGCTCTTTAATGCAGAATCATTTCTATTTAACCATTTCAACAAAATTTCATAATTATTTATCGCTTCGAGGAGAATTGAAGTGTCATGTCAATGATGAATTATTAATTATTTATACAAAAATAAAATTGTATGTACATTGAAAAGAACAAAAATTGATGCTGAAATGTGACACATCGAATGATATTTTAGCAAAATGCCCTTCCCATGAGCAAAGATTATCGTTGTGTCAAAAAGAAATATTTCGAGAAATTTAGTTTGAATGTCATAAATTTAATGAAAAATCAGGTTAAATGTTTTGAACATTGGCCTGCAATTACATTGCCTATTTGGGCATAAGCGTTAAACGGTAAACGGATAAACAAAATATGAAAAGATGAAACAATTTTGGACAACGAAGCGGAAAAAACCAAAGAAAAGTCATTCAGCAATTGCTAATCATTTAAAAATTGAAAAAGGACCCCGATAAGATGAAAAGCCAATTTTGGGGAAGATGTTTTTACTTATTTAAAAAAAGGACCCTTAAAATAGAATTTTCTTGTCCAAAAATCAAAAAGTACACCAGTAAAAATCGACTTTCTACTATCAAGAGTTCAAAAAAATGCATTACAAAAAAAAAAAAATTTTTTTTCAAATAAACCATTCTATTTAGTTTTTTTTTAAGAAATTTGTCAATTTATATTTTTTTTTGACCTTATAACATCTTGAAAACATTCGTGATGAAAATTTTAATGTCATTTTCGTGCCTTTTTTGACGATTTGATGCGCCTTTTCATGCCCTTTTTGAAGTTTTTTCTACCCTTTATGGCGCCCTTTTTTCACAAATGAAAGGATTAGTTAAATAAGCAATTTAAAAACGATTTTTGTGCGGAAGCGTAATATGTTGTTTTTGTTGCTCGCTAATAAAATGCAAATATTCTAAATAATTGTTGCCATAATTTTTGTCCATCCATAAATTGGGCAACATTTAGAAAATCCATTTTTGATAGCTCCTCTCTTATTTGTGCTTCGTTGAAGTTCACAATTCGACAATAAATGAAGAGTTAATTTTGCTTGCCTTTTTTTGAATTCATCATCTTTATCTGCTTCATCAGTGTGCTGCTGCCCATTGGCTATTTGAATTAATTTATCCATCGAATTAGAAGAAATAAACATTTTCTTTTCTTCGCTTCCATTGATTATTGGATTAAAGCTCAACGACTAAAATTTTTTTCTGTACTTTTTCTATTAATTCACTCAAAATAATCATTTAAATATTTAATTTATGTACTGATCGCTTCAGGTCCGAGTGTCGACAGATGCGCAAGTGTCGATTAGTGTGCGGCAAATGCGGTTCTCGGTAACCGGAATAATATCGAAATACCCAAAGATCTTCGGTATATATAACAAACGGTATATACCAATAGCGAAAAACATAGAAAGAAAGTTCTGTATACCGAAGTTTTTCGGTATTTTTCCAAAACATTTTAATCAACCTATTGGACTTTTGATGCTATGAAATACAAAATTTATTTAAATTGAAGGCATTTTTCAGTAGATATACCGGTCGGTAAATCCGACAATACCGGACCGATATAACGAAAAACTAAATTGGCAACTAATCGAAGCATCTTATTTTGCATCGATACTCGGACCGGTTGCCCTACCATTATGGGTTTTGGCTCCTCGTTGCACAGCGGGCAGCGAAGTTTGCCAAGCGAGCCAATCCTAAGGAAAAATATTTTATACTTATTAAATAATAATTAAATCTGACCATTTTTTTAATGCATTCGGCATGATACAAATGCTAAAAGGGGATTATTTTTTTTAGATAAGTATATGTTTTTAATTGGTTTGCCTGTTAGGAGTTTTCATTGTAATCCGCGTGCACTTTCATTGTCAACTTTTCACTATTTAATGACTCCCAACAAATTGGACATCCATTTTCCTTTTCTTCTTTTTTGCTATCAATTAGCTCTTTAGTGTTATTCTTTTTTATTTATTATTGTCCTAAAATAAAAAATGGCATTTTATTACTATTATTACGTCGAAATTTTGTTGCGTTGGCAGTAGTTAGGGGACACTTTTTCACCGGTTACGGTAGTGACGTCACCCAAGCCAAAAGGTATTGGCTTGGTCTGGCGGTGAGATGGCCCACCCTATTGAGGGGTTTTGGCGGTGAAATGGCCCAACCTATTGGCACTGTACCAGGCCATTTGAGCGCCAGAATTTTCAGTACCGAAGCCTAAACCTATTGCGCGACTTTATGCTAATTTCTCTTAATTATTTAAATTAAATTATTTTTAATTAATTTAATTCAAATAAATTCCCCAACA
>JAKKIK010002142.1:0-12455 GCA_024500135.1 Heterodera carotae
GATTGGAAATGGATTAAATGAAATAAATAAATTAATTAAATAATAAATGAATAAATAATCAATTTTTGTTATTGTTGGTCCTAGTGGACACAACAGGGTTCGAGTTCGACCTAAGTCAATTATTTTCCCTGATAACCCAAAATGGCATGCATAATGGTTTTTACAAATTAAAAATTTGTAATATGCTACAATACTATAATGCAAAAGGTTAAAGGAGAATAATTACCTATTTCTTTACAATTATTTCCATTCAAATCCCACAGTCATGCGCCGTTCGCGAAGAATTTGCCAGACACACAAAGTCTGCTGGACGTGGTCCGTACGGTTCGGCCCGGGGCGCTGATCGGTGCCTCCACTGTGCGCGGCGCGTTCACCGACGACGTCATTGGCACAATGACTGAGATCAACGCTCGCCCAATCATTTTTGCGCTCTCCAATCCGACCAGCAAAGCGGAGTGCACGGCAGAGGACGCCTACCGAGTCACACGGGTGAGTTGGTCCCGCCTAAAACATTATTGAGGGAGGGGGACACTTCCTTATGATACTCCATGGGATTTTTGGGTTGTCTCCGATCCCGAATGAGATTTTAAGTCAAAGTTTATGATGATGTTTTTTATGTGTTTTGAAGGGTGCCGTTCTGTTCGCCTCCGGCAGTCCGTTCAAGAATGTGGAGCTGCACGGCACAGTGTACAAGCCCGGCCAGGGCAATAACGCGTACATTTTTCCCGGCATTGCACTTGGCGTCATTTTGTTCAAAGTGTCAACCATTGACAACAAACTATTCCTGATGGCTGCACGTGTGGGTGCATCTTTAACTTACACTCAAATTTGCATCATTTGAAAACTCTGATGCGTATATCCTGGATTTTGGAGGGATATGGGGAATCTCAAAATTTCTTATTGGATGCCTTTTTTGCCCTTTTAGAAAAAATTTGGTCTTGGCGGGGGGGGGGGGTGTACGTATTCCGTGTACCCCTTCCATGGTTACGTGCCTGAGGGGTTGTCTACTCACTTATCCGATGCATTGAAAAATAATTGACGTGCCTTCATTCCCATTTTTTAGGCTAAAACTTTTTTTCAGATGGTTGCCGACTCGGTGACTGAAAAGAGTTTGTCGGAAGGCCGCGTGTTTCCCCGTCTGAAGGAGATTAGGGAAATTTCCATCAGAATTGCCATGAAAATTGCCGAAGAGTGTTACAAGGTGGGGGTCTGGGCAGCTGGTTCATTTTAACTGGATGCGCTTCCACTTATGGTAAACGCGTTAATTCATTTACTATTTCGTGGTGCAGGACGGCACGGCCAAGCTGTACCCGGAGCCAACGGACAAGGAAATGTTCATCCGTTCACAAATGTACTTGGTCGAATATAACGAACTCGTCAACAGAACTTATGAGTGGCCGTCACATGACATGAAGCACGGTTTCCCGGTGCCGGTGGTGAGTTTTTGTTTACATACCCCCCTCCCCAAACCAAAAATTTCGCTTACAAAAAGGCGCCCCTAAGAAAGATTATTGCCATACTAAATTCAGGACAAGCCCGTATCCATAAAAAGTTTTCGGGGGGGGGGTCGGAAAAAATCGGAAAATTTTTTCAAATTTTTTGGTTTGGGGGGGGGGGGGGGGAATTCGGAAAAAATTTTCCTTTTGCTGGGTAAAAAAAATCCCATTTTTTTCGGTTTCGGGGGGGAATTCCCCCCCCCCCCCTTCCCCCCTGGATACGGGCCTGTATCAGGACTCTAAGCAGGGACCTGTACTACCCCTGGATACTTGCTCATTGTAATCACATTTTCCCGTAATTTTCAAGGTTGGAAGGGACAGCATGGACGATTGATTGATGGTGTCTGTTGCCAGATTGTTAGAGGCGGCTCATTATAATTATCATCGAATTATTTGATAAAAAAACATAGGCACATATCTGCTTGTTGATTGAAAATTGTACCTTCCTTATGTGTTAATTGTGCCCACATTTCCACCACCACCAATCACTGTCATTTGTCTTCGGCATTTTATTGTATTTCCGATTCCGCAGGGGTCGCAATTGCATGCATTTTCAGTTCCCATATCTCATCAATCAGTGCTTCATCATTTGTCTTTGTCCCAGTGATTTTTCTATTGTCGGTGTAATGTTTTAGAGCTTTTTTGTTTGTGTTTAAGCGTCTAATGCAAAATGTGTATTCGTTATTTCGTGCAATACTTAAATAGGTAAATAATAATTTGTTGTAATTGACTGTTTGATCTTTGCCGATGCATCTTGTTCCCCTGTGACAATTGAGAAAATAAATTAAAATGATAATTCGAGCAATTCCATCGATTATCGACAATCAGTCTTTTTCATAACTGTAATTTTTAGGCCAAAAGGGTCTATTCATTGCATTGTTTCAAAAATTAGACAACAGTTGGTGTCGGACTATTCGCGAAAAGCGCAGCAACAATGGCACTTGAAAAAAGTAGAGAGAATGCAAAAGCAGAAAAAATAACATTTTTAATCACTAGCAGTGATAAGGAATTGCAAGTCCCGACGGGTAAATGCTAAAATTTTCACTCATTTTCAGAAGTTTGCCAATGCCACAACAGCAGTCTGTTTTATCATTGTTACAAGTTCTGAGTCAGTTGCCTTGGCCGAGGATTCCGGCTCTCATTTCGCCTAATTCCGAACCCCATACTCATATTCGAACAAAAAGTCGAACTTTAAAACTCAAAAAAATCGATTTTATCGTATCAGAATAATGAAATGGACGCTAGCTGTTGTTACTTCCCACGTTTATAATATTCAAGCACTTTATTTAAATGTTTAGATGATAAAATCGATTTTTGGAAATTTTTAAAGTTCGACTTTTTGTTCGAATTTGAGTACGGGGTTCGGAGTTGGGCAAAATGGTGGTCAGATTCGTACTCAGCGGCTCAAATTAGCCTTAGAAATGTGTTACCAGAATTTTACAAAAAAAAAAATCGGGACCAATGAACCGAAAGATTGCCAAAATTCGAACCCTGGCCCAAAGTCGAAGATTGATCTAAAAATTTTAATATCTGTTTAAAAACAATCTATAGCAAGCATTCTTTTTTACACCGTTGAAATGCCGGTTTTCTTTGGTTTTCGTATAGCCAACGAATGGAACGGCCAGCAATTTTAGTTCTTTTAAGATTTAAATAGTAGTACATAAAAAAATTCTGACATTATGAATAATTTTAGTCCCGAGTCAAAAGAATTTTTTTTTGTATGTTATGATCTTGTGATTTATTTCTTTAGTATCTCTTCTTTTGATTTAATACAGAACAATGGAGGCTTCCCTAAAATGCTGTTTTCCTCGAGTCCGCCAATTGTCTTTTTTTTGCACATTGAGCCCTCGGCATCGGATAATCGCTGAGGGCGGAATGCCGCCGTTGCAGTATGAATTTGAGCGCGAAAAATGGGCGATGGGCGAACGTTTTGGCCGCTACGGACTGCGCAGTGGCGTCGACATTGGGCAACTGTGGCCGACTGTTGAAGTTCGTTTCCATGCCACTTACTATAAATTAGTGCACAAATTCGAACCGTTGGTTAAATATTTTATATTTTAACATAAATTTTAGCGGAAAGGTGTCGTCCATTTGTCGTGAACATTGGAAAACTATTTAAGCAGAGCTTTTTCGATTACAAAAAAGTGTCAGATTTTAGAAATTCTTGAAATAATTAATCTAAAAAAGGATTCTTACCTTTTTGTTTTTCTGCTTGCAATCATAATCGATTTGCCGGTATTTTTTTCTATGAAATTCTTCAGTTCTGTACTTACTGTTATTATTTCTGGATTTCAAAAAAATTTTTGTTTTTAAATAGCGAATTAATACGTTTTTTATGCCATGTATTTTCACTGTTTGTTTGGCTGTATTCTTAGTCATGCACCATTTAATTTAGGTAATTGCTTTTTAGGAGATTGAGGAGGTCAACGGTCTACGAATGTGTCGGACGGCGAAGGAGGCGGAACAAATGGCGAATATGGCGGCCGAAAAAGAGCGCATTCGACGCAAAAATAAGTAATTGTTTTTGAGATGGAAAGGGGACTTTGTTAATCAAATTCTAATGAATTCGGTATTATTCGGAAGCACAATGTCTGTAAAAATTGTGAGTAAGTCAAAGCTAACAACTCAAAAATACGCTAGGAAATAAAAGTACCAAAAACCCCGATTATCTTATGAATCAATTTTTTGCAGAGTTGCTTGATCTCTTACAATTAGCTATGCCTACTCACTTATTTCTACAAGCCTACGTAGCTTCCGAAAAGTTGCGCCAGAATTTCCCCCGCGCCGAACCGGGTTTTTGTGACCATTTATCGTTCTCAGACTGGATCGCATCGAGCGCAATTGGCTGACGCACGACGCTCAGCTGACCGAGTTCCATCAGCGCGTGGTGCAATCCACGGCGGAGAAGGAGACGGCGGATCAAGAGCTGAAGAGACAGGTCGGTCAGTTAGTCATTGAATGAGTGATTTATTGGGCGGCTTTTGGGGCTTCAGTTGAAAATAATAGTCACTCCATTTGAATCCCTCGAATAATTGGCCGAAGAATTCGAATTTTGAATAAATTGGGCACTTAATGTTTTATTCCATCTTCGGTTGGGTATTTTTTTGTCGGTCATTGGTCTTAATATTGTTCTACACTTTACACAGGTGGAGGAGGTGCGCAACTATTTCGGCTATTGGGTGGACCCTAAAGATCCGCGCTTCTCTGTCATGTAAATTTGTTGATAATGCCACAAATAATAATTCAAATACCTTAGATTAATGGGGTGGGGGATAGAGACATTTGAGGCGGCCAGACGAATTGGTATTTTCGGTGACGACATTTGGCGCCGATCTGTTGTTGTTAAAGTGTTAAAAAACTTGGCGGTCGGCACCGGAAATACCATTGTTGGCTGTGTGCCGTAAATGTCGTTGTCTGCGAAAATTCATGTATTGTTCTCCACAAATTTGAACCAATTATTTTTTGTAATTTTTCCTTTCTCAACCACAAAGGTTAAAACACCGCGAGGACACCGCCAAATTGGAAGCCAAAATGGCGTCCAAAAAGAAGAAAAAATACGGCCAAGTGACGACAGTGAGCAGCAGTCAAACTACGGTGATGACGCCGCCGTTGACGTTGGGTGGCGGTGTTCAAACAACGAATTAACTTATCATCAATCATTGTTTTATCATTTTTTTTGACTTCATTTTTGTTTATTTTTGTCCTTTTTTTCTTTGCTTTTCCATTGGGTGATTGTTGCCGTTGCCAATGGCACATATTTGATCTGTTTTTTCCACTAAAATTCAATGTCGCTTTTCCTTTTTTGAAAGTTCCTAATTTTGTCCGACCATGGCCCGTCAACAGCTGAACATTCGTCGTCGCTCCATTGTCTCCTACACGGGCATCAGTGAGCACGGACAGTGCGGTTACTGCAAATTCACCAAAGGCGCGCAGGCTAAAGCCAATTTCGGTAAAAATTATATGCTCTATGGGTGGGCACAAGCCCGTAACCAGAAAAAAGATTTCGGAGGGAGGGGGAATTGGGCAAGTTTCCCCAGTTCTCCTCCTTGCTGGAGAGCCCCAGATTCCCTTCCGGTTACGGGCATGGGTGGACAATCTCACGCTCATTTCTTGAGACCCGCCAAATCAGTCCCCAATAGCTTGTTAATTATTTTGATTTTGTTTCGAATTTCGCTTACGTCTTCCAAATGTTTTTGTTTGCTGCTGACTGACAAAGGAAGGTTCTCAGGTGTCCGTGGGACTTCGGAACGAAACTTGGTAGGTGGGTAGAGCACCCCTGGGTTCTTAAGAAAAATGTTATTTTTTTCTGCTTTTTGATGCCGAGTGCCGAGATATGACGTGCCAAAGTTTGGCATAAATACAATAAATTCATTATTTGTTTCATACCTTTTGTCGGCTTCTGTGGTGCAGTGCCTTTGTCCTTGATTTCCTTTTTGCCCACCCCAGGTTCAAACCCCAGCTGTGCAGGTTAATTGTTTTTGCCTTTTTATGCAAATTATTTGGCCAATAAATCAATTCTTCTGCTTCAAATTTTTTCCAATTTATTCATTTTCACACATTGGTAACATTGCTACCAAATACATATATCCGTCAAACCATTAAATATATTTCTCTTATCCAAAAATATTTGTCTAAATACAAGCCCTATCCAGAAAAAATTATTTAGTGGGGAAATTGGGCAAATTCTCACAAATTTAATAAATTGGCAAAAATTTTGGAGCAAAGGGAACGATTTATTGGCCAAATAATTTACATAAAAAGACAAAAAAAAACAAAAAAAAAATTAATCTGCACAGCTGGGGTTTGAACCTGGGGTGGGCAAAAATAAAAGCAAGAACAAAGACACTGCACCACAGCAGCCAACAAAAGTGATGAAACAAATGTTGTATTTATAGTGTTTAAGTCAATTGCAATCTTTGGCACGTCATATCTCGGCACTCGGCATCAAAAAGCAGAAAAAAATAACATTTTTCTTAAGAACCCAGGGGTGCTCTACCCACCAACCAAGTTTCATTCCGAAGTCCCACGGACACCTGAGAACCTTCCTTTGTGAGAGGAGTCTTACCGATGAGTGTGTTATGTCTGTGCTGTCATCAGCACTTATGTCTAATGAGTCGTCTGTCCACACCCACACATTTTTTTACACCGACATCAACGGAAAAATCATCAACCCCCCATCCCAAGTCAACTCCCCCGAATCATTCCTACCGGTCCGAAGGTCGAACTGACCGAAGTCTGTTTTAAAAACTAAATTCCCGACAAATATTGATACCTTATCGAAGCGTCTCGATTAAGCCCAAAACACAATTCAGTTACTTTTGTGGTACTTTCCTGTTCTGAAGCTGGACGCGAAACATTAAAAAATGGTGCGCAATAATTATTTTGGAAGAAAATGCCACAATTTGAGTCCAATGTCTTCGAATAAATTACAACAACTCCACGATGCGCCCATCCGTTGACTTAATTAAAATTTGGCCCAGAACAGGAAATACCGGAGGGGGGAGGGGTAACTTTTATTCATATGGCTTGCCAAATGCTCTTTTACTAGCTTCTTGTTCAAATTGACAAAACAATTGTTGCAATGTCTCTTAAGTGGTCGCCGCAAATGCAAACGAAGTGGCATCGCCATCTCCCAACAACGACATCACAACAACATCTGCTGTCCAAAACTCGGATGCCGGTGCCAATGATTCTGCTAGCAGCGCTGGTCCCAGTGCCGATGATAATGAGGGCAACTCGGCCGTGTTCGGTACGGCTGTTGATGTTTTTGTGTCCATCTTGACACTAATAGTTTTCATATGTGACCAAGCGTAGCAATTACTTAGATGCGTATTGATTTATTGGTGTCGGAGCCCCCAAATCGTTTCCTGAACTGAATTTCAGAAGTTTTATAGATACATTTTCGACAAAACTCGAAAGTCTAACGACGTGACCATGAAACGATTCGGGAGGGGAATTAGTCACACTCGATTAGACGGACACTCACAGGGGATGCATACACTTTTGGTTCGGGTTGTTTCGGACTGGGTCAACCAATAAAAAAAGGGGAGGTGCCGCACATTGTCGCGATGATCTCTCTATCTTCTCAGGTCTGCTTGCTTACTGTCTGTCTGTTGAGTCATTTGGCCACCTTTTGGACTTGGGTTGGAGTCGGTAATTATAGAAACAAAAAGCAATTGAAATTGCCAATTGTTTGTTGAACAGTGGGTGAGTGAGCACGAAGCCCTGAGACCTGAAGAGACTCCTCTCATTTTCAGCACTGTTTCAATTCATTTTCGACCAAATCGATCGATTTTATTCCGCTTGATTTTCTGTGTTTAAATTAAGTACCAACTTGTGGAATATTTATTGCCCATAGGAAAAGCGCCAAAAATTGCCACCATCATATTCTGGTGTTTGTTCATTTTTTTGCCCCTAATTTTAGGCCTTTGGGCACACCAGCTCACTGTCCAACATTATCAGTGTTTGGCCGATCGAGGCTGGCGACGGTTTTTTAATCAAATTTTAACAAATTTCATCATTTATATTGCAAGTGTATTTTTTGCGCAGTTCTGGTCGGTACTTGTACAAGCCGTTGATGGAGCTTACCTGCTGTCCCCAGTATACAATCAGGTCAGATTTGGGAGATGTGATTGGGTCATCAGCTCATCCTCCCTTTTTCTCTGCCTCGCTCTCTGAGATCTCTCTCTCTCTCTCTCTCTCTCTCTCTCTCTTTTTTGCATTTCTTTCTCACTCTCTCTTTGCCTTTCTCTCTCTCTCTTTGCTTCTCTCTCTCTCTCTCTCTTTGCTTCTCTCTCTCTCTCTCTTTGCTTCTCTCTCCCTCTCTCTCTCTCTCCTCTTTGCCTTTCTCTCTCTCTCTCTCTCTCTAACCTTTGATCGTTTTCCATTTATAGTGGAAATATCTGCTTTTTCTTCAGATTGGATGTGCATGAGTTTCGTCTGTCGCGAACACAGAAGCGCGTGCTGCGAGCGGTGCGCGACTTTTTGCAGACCGATCGTCGCCCGAGCGGACGCGCGGTGGTCAGAGAGGAGCAGAGGGGGGCCAAAGATGGCCAGCAAAAGCAGAGAAAGAGGAGACGACGTACGAGTCCAACGACGTCAGCGATGGAATCACCGCAACAACCGAAGGTGACGATAGCAGACGGCACAATTACACCTGAACACATCGACAAAAAGACAGCTAACGGAATGGAACGACTGCCTAAGAAGAAAGCAATGCGAAAGCATCGAGCGGAGGAACGGCTGAAGGCGCGTGGCATCAATTTGGAGGAGGTATTTAACGATGAAAAGAGCTTACAATTAGTTGGACCATGGGTTCGAGTCCCGCTGGCCCCTTGGGTGTTTCTATATATTTTCCCTTTTAACTTTTTTAACTTACAATTTTCTTAGTACAAAAGAAAGCGTGCCGCCCAAGAAGTGTCTCGGAGAAGCACCGTCCAGTCATTTCTCGAGGGGTACAACGGAATGGATTGGGCCCACACATTTGAGGTGAGCGCGCGGTTCAATTTTGCAACTATTCTTTTGGGATTCGCGAGATTGTCTTTGAGAAGCACGCAGGCACATATCCTTTATAATCGCCTCCTTTTCCGCGTTCCCCTTTATCCGCCCATTGGATATCCCTTTCGGATGATGTCCAAGAACATGATTGACTACGCACAGTTAAGCTCCGTCTGGTTGGCCAACCATCTGACGAACTGGAGCAGGACTTTGAGGAGGAATTCGAGCTGTTCAGGCGCTACCAAATGCAAATCCATCGGGAAAAGGAAGATGATCTGACGCAGGATTCGTTTCGCCGGTTTTTGGCCGCTTCACCATTGTTTTCGGTTGGTTCGCGCACCGCGGAACGACGACAAACGACGGCGGACAACGACAACGGTGCCCATGGTGATGACACTGAACAGCAGCACATGGTGAGGGAAATAGTATAATTTTAAATATACTCACCGCAGGAACGGGTTGAATCGGACTCAGTTTTTAAACATTGTGTTATATTCTTCGGGTGCATTTCTTGGTCCGTTGTCGAGTAATGTCTGGATCAAAGACGTATTTGTCCAGGATTTGAGTCTGGGCGACCAAGCCTGTTTCTCTTTACCGACAAGCTTCTTCTCATGTTGCTCCATTTTTTGGCCTTTTCATCCCAGTAATTAACTATTTTAATTTTTTTCACATTTTAAGGGCGGTGGCCATCCTTCGCACCTCCCTCCGCCGCTGGGCTCCTACCATCAGCAATATCGCCTCGACGGGCGTCTGATTGCTGTCGCTGTCATCGATCTGCTTCCCCACTGTTTGTCCGCCAAGTACTTCTTCTATGACCCGGACTACGCTTTCCTCTCGCTGGGCACTTATTCGGCACTTCGGTTGGCATTTTGCGCCAATTTTATTTATTTAATTTAATTTCTATCTTTATCTTATATTTTATACCAGTGTTTAAACCGTTTATAAAACTTAATTTGTTCAAAAATTTTCACAGTTTTTATAAATTTAATTATTTTATTTCCTTTCAGTGAAATTGCGTTCACCCAACAGTTGGCCCAGCAGAGGCCGGACCTGCACTTCTATTATATGGGCTTTTACCTGTACGACTGTCCTAAAATGCGCTACAAAAGTCGATTCCGGCCCAGCGAATTGTTGTGCGACCATTGCTTGAATTGGGTGTGAAAAATATAATAATTTTAAAGGACTTTTCATTTTATAGTTAAATTTTTACACGTTTTTATAAAAAATTTTAATTTTTTAAAAGCATATTTATTTGTTTGTTGATAATCAATTTTTATCAGGTTCCGGTGGAAGAATGCGATCGGATGATTGAGGCGAATGGTGGCCGTTTCTGTACTTTTCATCCATCCGGTGAGCCGGCCCGACCGCATTTGGATGCTGCACAAATGGACAAAATTATGTGCCTTTATGGCGAGCCTGCGCGGCCACTCACATTCGCTAACCTTCGGCATTCATTGGCAGCTGCGGCGAATGCTTCTTTCCCCGACATTGACAACGAACAGCAGGTGTTTGTTGTGCGTGATCATGGTCCAGGGATTTGGTTTGGGGGGATACTTTGGGTTTTGAGAGGTACTTGGCTGAACAAATCTCAAAAAAGGTGCCTTTTATATTTTGTGAGGGAATTTTTGGTATGGGGCGGGAGGGGTGCGTACCAGGGATGGAACCGGATGCCGAAAATTAATGTTCGGAATTCCGGACCCCTAAAAATCCGGATTCTGGACCTATATAGGTCTGGAATCCGGTTCCATCCCTGGTACGTACCTCATGTACTCTTTTTACAGGACAGTGCCGTTGTCGCCTCCGGCCATTCCTCCTCTCTGTCGGCGTCTTTTCCCGCTCCTTTGTTGCGCCAACTGATGGACAAAGTGCATTTATATGCTTACCATGCTGGCCCAGCCGCCCTTGAGATGGCCCTTTTTGTGCAGTGATCAGAGCGACACAGTCAATTAACAACACAAATCCCAATGTATCTATTGTCACTCCACTCACTCTCTTCTCCTCCTTATCATATGTTAATGTGTCTGTCTATTCATTGTGCCAATAATTTCCTCCTGAATTTGTCTGTCTCGCCATCAGCAAATGATATGCATTGTGTGTTATCAATGTGATCAGCCGGTTATAAAAAAGAAAGGCACATTCTCCTCCACTTATTTTCTCCCTTTTTGACGTATATTAATTTTTGGGTATGGCGCTTTTCTTGTCTCGACCTTTCACTGAGAATTTTTTTTTTGAATAAGGCCATAAAATGTAAATGCATTTTTATTGCATTTTCATCTAGTTTTGTTTTTTCGGTTGAGATAAATAATAGAGAATGGAGCAGGATCAGATCCTGCGCAGGATTTTCTGTCCTCAGATTTAGGCGGTGGCCTCTCCCAACTCGGTCATTTCAGTACATCTTCGATAAGGTCGATTATGATTTTGCATTTATTTATTGCTCTTTTCCTCCGCGCTATTCACTTTTATGTGTGTTGTGACAGTGCACTCATACAATACAATACGCTGTTTTGTATTGTATGAAGCTTATAATAATGTTTGTTCCCCATTTCATTTCCCATATTCAATTGTCCATTCGCGCACTTTTTGGGGACATAAAAGGGCGCCTTATCTTTTTGTCCCAATATGTAGCCGATTTGGCCAGGACAATAAAAAATAAACGGCCCCACACCGCCGGGCCATTCGGTGATCACTACAACAGTGTGATTTTCATTTTCCGCACTAAAATATTGGCAAAATTGGCCCCTGCTGATTATAGAGCCTACGTCCCCATGGGGTCATAAATACGAAATGGTTACAGCGGGCAACACTTTTTTCAACAAATTTAGTACCAGGATTGGTGACCCATTTAAAAAAAATATGCTGATTGCAAGGTCCAGGTGCTGAAACTAGCAAATAAATGCACATACTTTCTTTGCTGGCTTGATGATAGGCCAATGTTTAGGGTTTTTGTCTAAAAAGCGCTTCCGATTCGAATGATCCGAAAAATGAATAAATTATGACCAATTCTCGCATCTTATTTTTTGTTCAACATACCAAAAGATGCGGTGGCCATTTGTGCTGGTGGTGACATTCCTCCTCTTCCTGCCACTTATTTTGGCACATTTTTTTGCCGGGCACTCTCCGCCGCCGTTGGCGTTGCCCCCACTAAATGAAAAAGCCCACCAAACTGAGGACGACAGAAACGAATTGGGCAAATTGCGCGTGACGGTGTCAAACGGCGACAACCAAAATGCTGTGGGGCAGAAGCAGCAAAAGTACCGGCTGCAGCACTCCGTGGAGCAAGAAAAGCTGCAGCAGAAACAATATTCGCTGAAAGGCCCCGCCGATCAATCGGTGGAGACGGAGGGGGTAAATTGGGGGCCATTACCACTTAAAGGGGCCTGATCAATCGATGGAGACCGAAGAATTGGGGGCCATTGCCATTTACAGGGGATTGATCAATCGATGGAGACCGAAGAATTGGGG
>JAKKIK010002143.1:0-12448 GCA_024500135.1 Heterodera carotae
GTTCAGTATTGTACGAACTGCCCATTGTAAGAACTGCCTTTTGTACGAACTGCCAAAGTTCAGTATTGTACGAACTGCCCATTGTACGAACTGCCAAAGTTCAGTATTGTACGAACTGCCCATTGTAAGAACTGCCTTTTGTACGAACTGCCAAAGTTCAGTATTGTACGAACTGACTTTTGTACGAATGCCAAAGTACAGTATTGTACGAACTGACTTTTGTACGAAATGCCAAAGTACAGTATTGTACGAACTGCCCATTGTAAGAACTGCCTTTTGTACGAACTGCCAAAGTTCAGTATTGTACGAACTGCCCATTGTAAGAACTGCCTTTTGTACGAACTGCCAAAGTTCAGTATTGTACGAACTGCCCATTGTAAGAACTGCCTTTTGTACGAACTGCCAAAGTTCAGTATTGTACGAACTGCCTTTTGTACGAACTGCCAAAGTCTCAGTATTGTACGAACTGCCATTGACCCGCAAGGACAGGCGTGGATACGCTCTGCAGAAGAATGTTTGCCCGCAACTGTGACGGAGTTTCATCACATTCGATGACCCTTCTCTGACGTAACACATTTTGTGCTTCGACTCGAGCCGCGTTGCTGTCATGTGTGTGCATGTTCGTTTTTTAATGAACTGATTTTTGAGATTGGTGTGAAGATCCGGAAGCTAAACGGGCGGGCTCGGGAGCGAAACGGCGGGAGCGATACGAGCGTGTCCCGTGTGTTAAGCGAAATTTTAAATATTTTTAAATGAAAAAAATTTTCAAAGCGAATTTTTTGATCTTTAATTTTCATGCCGTTTAATCGCAAAAAGTGTGCATTATGCATAGAATTCACTTTCTCATTTAATTAAAAAGGGCCAAATTTTTAAATCTGTGCTGACGAAATGGGTATTTCCGACAATGATGTTCAAAAACAACTTCGCCATATGATGGCGTTTATTGAACAGGAAGCAAACGAAAAAGCGGAAGAAATCGATGCCAAAGCGGAGGAGGAGTTTAACATTGAAAAGGTCCAATAAAAATGGCACTTATTCACTAAAAAAGTTTTAAATTGGGGAAAAAAATGAAAATTCAATTGACTTTTAGGGAAAATTGGTGCAACAGCAACGGCAGAAGATTATGGAGTATTATGAGAAGAAGGAAAAGCAAGTTGAGCTGCAGCGTAAAATTCAGCGATCGAATATGCAAAATCAAAGTCGGCTAAAGTGTTTAAAGGCACGGGATGACCATTTGAACAATGTTCTGGACGAGGCCCGCGCGAATCTTAGCAAAATTTCGGCGGACAGAGAGCGATACCCGGCGATTCTCAAGGGACTGTTGTTGCAGGTTGGGCCAAAGCTATCAAGCCACAAACGATTAACAAATTGCTTGTTACTTTTCTAGTTTACAAAGTACCAATTCTTTTGTCAAGCATTAAACTCAATGCTGCTATTTTAATACGGAATTAAATTCTGGTAATACTTTGGTTGGAGTCCCATATTTTTTAAAAATTTTCCTAAGTTTAAACCGTAATTGGACTAACAGACATCGAATTGTGTTCACCGACCATAAGCTTACAATTAGCGCCTTTTTCTTGATCCTTTAAAACCTCAAAAAACAATTATCAAAAATGTGGGGGCATCAACAAAGTATTTATTAGCATATTTTTGCCCCTTGTCTAGGGCTTTTTCCAACTGCTCGAACACAGAATTGTTTTGCGTTGTCGCAAAAAGGACGAGGAATTGGTGTCGCGTGTTTTGCCCGAGTGTTTGGAGGAACTTCAGCGGACGTGGGGAAATCGAAGCGAAGTAAAAAAAATCAGAAAAATGCACAAATAAATTATTGTCTGCCAATGCGCTTTTGACTTGTTCAGGTGAAAATCGACAATGAGTCTTACCTTCCCCCGGACAGTGCGGGCGGCGTCGAACTTTTGGCAAAAGATGGTAAAATCCGAGTCGCTTCAACTTTGGAAGCGCGTCTCGGCCTCATCGCGGACAAAGTCAGTCCCGGAGCCAAATAATATGCAATTGCTGCTGAAAATGCCCGTGCATTTGAGCAATGCTTTCGTCTTCCCGTTAAAAGCGCTGAATGTTTTTCCTAAAATAATAAAAGGCAAAAATAAATTGACTATCAAATTCCCATACTCTCTCAGATTACTCCTCAAACTCGGACCGCTCTGTTTGGTCCCAATCAGAATCGCCGCTTCTTTGACTGATATGTGCACAGCCCGTCCAGTGGTTTGCCTCCGCGCCGTCTTCGAGTCCCCCACCGCAAAACTGAAAACTTCCGGCTGCGATTTTGTGTTCCTTCAGATTTCGACTTTCACTTAGCCAATAGCCAACAAAAGGAGCGATTGTTTGAAACGAATAAGTGACCGCCGAAGGTGTTCGGAGTTTTGGACACCAGCAAATTGGACACAGAATAACAGGGAATGAAACGGAATTCCAAACCTTCATTTTTGTCATCCGTTCGTCCCTGGTCCAATTCGGTGTAAATGCTCTTAAAAAGAAACTCCAGTATTTTTGCCAAAATTTTGGGATTGTGATTCATTAACTTTACTTTCCGCATATAATCGTCAACCTATAATATGAAAATGAATGGATTAATTTTTCTTAAGTGTCCATTTCTATTGGTGTCCAAAATTCCGGGAGCCATCGCCCAAAGCAATGGCACTTCAATAAAATGCCATTCATTGACTGTTGTGCCTATTGAACAACTCACAACAATTGTAAACGGCTTTCATTCTTCTTCAAACAATCGCCCATCGCTTTTCTTTTCGCTTTTTTTTCCATCCGACACAAATTGTTATTTTATAAAAAGCTGCGTCATATAAATGTCATAAATCCGTGAGCTTCGGTTTCCTTTTGGCTGGTCGTTAGGCCATGTTTACACTTTCCCATGCACATTCGTCCTCATTGTTTTTCCCTTTCCAAGCAACACAATCCGATCCTTGCTCAGGGGGTCGCCCGTCGTTCACCAACCAACCAACCAATTAACCCAACAACCAACCAATCATTCTCCCCCACCCCACTCTTATCACTCATTTGTCATTCAGTTTTGCTTGGTTATTTGCCTCACTCACTCATCGCAGTTGGGTGAAAGTATATTTAACAGTTTTTGGGTTTATTAATTGTCTTCGTTAAATTAATAATATTTGGTTTGGTTTGGTATTCGACAAATCATTTTACAATGTGTGACTGTGCCACAATAATTGCACATTATCAAAAAAAGGTCGGGGCTCCGTGCCGGCCTTTGTCCATTTCGAATCCGTTTAAACCTCACACATTTTGTTTGAGCATTATTGCCAATTGTCCCTTCCTTTTCGACCACTTTTTCTATTGTCACCGCTTTTTGGCCACTTCAAAAATGGGCGAAGTTCACTTTCAGTCCGATTACATTTCGTCCAACCGCGGCATCACTAAAATCATTCAAATTGTGCTCGGCTTTGTCGTCTGTTCAGTACTCTGTTCAAATTGGTGGAGAAATGAAATAATTATAAATTTTTATTTTCATTTTATAAAAGGTACGGCGGGTACAGCTGTTTTGGCGAAGGCCGTCTCGGTTATGTGAGCGGATTGAACTTTGTTTGTGTGGTGATCAACATGTGAGTTGACAAATTAAGTCCCCCACTTTCGACCGATCAAAGGCATGCCGTGATTGCCTGATCACTTGCTAGGCCAGCACTTAGTTGGCTGATCAAAGGCATGCCGCGATTGGCTGATCACTTGCTAGGCCAGCACTTAGTTGGCTGATCAAAGGCATGCCGCGATTGCCTGATCACTTGCTAGGCCAGCACTTCATTGGCTGGCCGACCTCGGAATTCCATACTCCGACTTTCATAAATCCCAACTCATTTTCATTGCTCCCTGTCAAATGCTTAAGCGTCTTTTTTTTGCTCAATTTGTTCAACATTCGCCCACTGAAAGCTGAACAGCTGTACAATGTGATTGCCGCCATTCTGTTCCTTGTTGCAATTGTTCTGCTGTTGTGGTACATGATACAATACAATTATTGGGACATTTGGATGATTATTGCAGCGGTAAAATCCATTTTTAATTTAGCAACAATTAATTATATGTACTTTCATTGCTTCAAATTGAGATGTGCGTGTTGGTCATCTTCCTGCTCTTCCAGTGGGACTTCAAAGGGAACCGAACAATGTCCGATGGACACCTGCCAATCTGAAGAAACAGACACTTTCACTTCTCATTCATTTTCATCCGTCGCTGTCTCACTTTTTGAATTTGAAAAATGCCTTTTTGCATTTACATATATAAATTTTTATTTCGTTCTCGCCTCGGCTCAGTCAGAAGAAGGATTGTTGTTTATCCCTCAAATGCTCTGTTCCGCTTCTCTCCCCCCCCCCCGGCAACTCAATCGCTTTGATTTGATAAGATCAGCCGACGACGCGGAAAGCGATAATAGCTGTTCATTCATTTATTCATTCATCCATATAAAAATGCAGAATTTGCGATCCATTAAATATGTTAATTCATTTAAGGCTTTTCGTATCTGTCTGATTTATTTGTGCCGCCGATGTCTGATTATTCGAAGGCATTGCTTTCAGAGGACGGAGACTATGATGGCCAACAAGCTCAGCGAGAACAACGCATTGTGGTAAATGAGTGAATGGCATGGCCTTTTGCTAAAAAAGGGAGTGTCTTCCCCCTCAGACGGTGGCCATTTTGTCTGTTTTGGTCGACGCTGTCATTGCCTTTGCTATGTTGGCACATTCGCTGCCTTTCTCTCTGCCATTGGTGCCCCTCATTGGTGCCATTTTCCTTTCCGTTTTTTACGCTTTCCGACGGTCAAACCCAACGGCCCTCCGTCCAATGCTTCTTCTGCTGGTAGTCATATCCCACATTTGCTTACCGCCCTCTCCCACTAATTGTCGCCTCCCTCCCTTTTTCAAATGTTCGTTGTGGCGATGTGTCCCGCCCTATTCGTTGCGCTTGTCATTATTGCCACTTCCCACGATGTTGGGCATGCCGTCCATCTGTTCTCGGGTCACACCTGCCGTTTATTGTCCTTTTGCCTCCCTTTACCGACGGCTTTCATTGTTTTAGCATTTTTGCCGTTCGTTCCTTCCAATTCGCCGCCATTCTTCGTTCTGCTCTCCATCTTTGTTGTTCTCCTCTGTTCTGCCATATGCTTTTATTCGCAATTGCACATTCTTTGGCGCTGCCAAAAACATTTTCAGCTGAAATGGGACAGTGAAAATGCCGTGAAAGGATACGCCGAATTATGTGAGAAGTAAAGGAATTGGGGGCGGGGGGAATGAATGATTCAATGAATGAATGAATGATTCAATGAATGTTCAATGAATGAATTATTCAATGAATGAATCATTCAATGAATGTTCAATGAATGAATTATTCAATGAATGAATGATTCAATGAATGTTCAATGAATGAATTATTCAATGAATGAATGATTCAATGAATGTTCAATGAAAGGATTATTCAATGAATGAATGAATGAATAATTCAATGATTCCTTCAGATGTCCCCGACCCCTTTTTGAATTGTCGTGCAGATGAAAAGCAGCGGTTGAAAAAGCATAAACAGTGAGAGTTTATGGACAATTGCTATGATGGCTATAAACCCAGGCACAATTCGCTAAACAGGGGCAGCAGCAAAGAAGAAGCGGACAAAAGTGGCACATCCTTCTCGGCAAAAGTCACTCTTGTTGAGCTGTTGCCGGACTACAAGGTGAACAACCCAACATATACAGTATAGCCCATATTAGGGATAGACCTGATGCCGAAAATGAAAGCCCGGAATTCCGAACTCCCCCCCCCCCCCTCCAAAAAAAAAATCCGGAGTCGGATTATCCAGACCAATCAGCAAAATCAATAATCTTTATGATTTCTCAGATTTTGTCTCACTTCTCAAAATACGATAATTTTTTGTCTATTGTGTATAAATTTTTATGGGGAGCTTCATTAAAGCGGGAAGGTTTTCTTTTTACCAATTTTTCAAAAATGTGCCAAAATTTGAAGGTTTTTGTCAATTTTCAGTCAAAAATCGCTTAAAATCTCACCTATTTTTGGAAAATTCTTTATTTCCTCTAATACTACCCCCGGATACTCCCCAGGCTCCTCAATTCGCTCCCGATGCGTTCAAGTTTATTTACCCCACTCTAAAAATATGAACGCGTATTCTCTACGCGTATGCAAAAAATAATTAGTGTTAATATTGGGTTGTTTCATAGAGTCTGGGTCATTTCGGCCCCGGACATTTCGGCCTCAAACGTTTCGGCCCCGGAAATTTTCGTCCCGGATTTTTATGAACTGTGCTTTTTGCAAACAAAAATTAAAATGTTGCAATGTTTAGTATTGGTATTTAATTAGGAAATCTTAAATTATTGCGCTAAAAACCAGCGGACACTCGACTACGGCGGCCAGTAGGTGGGGCGCCGCTCGCTCGCTCCGGGTTGCTCGCCAGCCCAACATTAACCAGGCGCTCGCAACCCTTCGCTCACTCGGGCGCCCCACTACTTGCTCCGTCTTCGTATGCTCCTTTTTGCGTGTAATTTTGAATTCTTTCCTCATAAAGCTTGGCTGCTTTTCTGATCGCTGATTGTTCGAATTCGGGGCTGGGATTCGAAATTGGGAAAAATAAAGGTCATATTCGTAATCAGCGCCCTTAAATTACCCTAGAAACGACCTTTTATTTAGAAGTTTCAGGGGGGGAGGGGTCGCAAAATTAATTTTGTAGTCTCACATAACAGGAAAGTACCGAAAATTTTTGGGGCCGAAACGTCCGGGGCCGAAACGCCGGGGCCGAAACGTCCCATCCCCTGTTTCATAAGTCCGTAGCGTTTTTTTTTTACATTTTTATTCGGCATGAAAATGAACAAAGAAAAAAATGAAACAAAAACAGAATGATGGGTAACATATGCTACAATACATAAACATTAATTATTTTTAGATTATCCGCCCCAGTATTTGGTACAGAGTCGAAAATGCACTGGGAACATTTCGGCGAAAACTCGAACCTCCCCCCCCCGGGACCGGCGTTTTCTTGCATTCTGAACTCTTTTTAGAATAAACCAGATTTAAGCATTCTTGGTATCATTCGAAAGCTCTATTATTTTACCAAAAACCAAAACAAATAATTGAGTCTTGGAAAAGTTATGAAAAATTGCCCAAATTTCCTTACTTTTGAGGACATAACTTTTTTATCTGTCAATTAACACCTCAGCGCGACCCATCATACTGACACAGTTTAACCTTTACACTTTGTTTAACCGTTAAAATTTCTTCTTTTCGGGGTTTTGGTAGATCAATGTCTTTGCTATAACTCATAAAAATTTGAAGTTATAAAGAAAAGTCTGGGCCCGGTAATGAATAAAATGCTGGTCCCGGGGGGCTTCGAGTTTTTTCCGAAATGTTCCGCGTGCATTTTCGACTCTGTACCAAATACTGACACAGTTTTAAAAACAATTAAGATTTATTGTAGCCAGTTATGTTACCTATCATTCTGTTTTTGTTTCATTTTTTTCTTTGTTCATTTTCATGCCGAATAAAAATGTAAAAAAAAACGCTACGAACTTACATATGAGACAACCCAATATGTCTTTTGATGCTGACAAAAAAGTTTGGATGATGCCTACATACCCAAAACACAGCAAAACGGTGAAATTTTGGAAAAAAATCCCTCAGGGCGTGAATGGCAAAAATTGAATCCTTATCCCACACCAACACAATTCTTGGTGTAATAAATAGTTATATCAACACGAATTTTTTTTCAGATTTTTTGCATAAGCGTAGCGAGGATTATATGTACATAAATGCATTTATATTTTTGAGCATATACTTTTAGACCGCCAAAAAGAAGGTTCAGGGTTGAGCTAATAAAGCTTTTATGCTCTCAGAGTTTTTGGCCAACGCGGCTTTAGACCAATGGAAGTATGAATATTTTCGGTCAAAGAAATTTACATTTTGTTTTTATAAATTGCAAGCGGCTATTTCTGTGGCTACTGCACATATAATGAATTTCAACAAGAAGGTTTTCTCCCTGAATGAGGAAGATCCGAAAACGGAGAGACGAGATGAGGAGGAGCATCAGCAGCAACAGAAGAAACGGGAAGAAGAGCTGGAGAAAAGCCGAATAAGAGGCAGTGGATGAGGAAGAGAGAGAGGAGGAGGCAAATGAAGAGGAGGGAGAGGCAAAGGAAGAGGGAGAGAGAGGAGGCAAAGGAAGAGGAGGGAGAGGCTAAGGAAGAGGAAGAGAGAGAGAGGCAAGGGAAGAGGAAGAGAGGCAAAGGAAGAGAGAGAGAGAGAGGAGGCAAAGGAAGAGGAGGGAGAGGCTAAGGAAGAGGAAGAGAGAGGAGGCAAAGGAAGAGGAGGGAGAGGCTAAGGAAGAGGAAGAGAGAGAGAGGCAAGGGAAGAGGAAGAGAGGAGGCAAAGGAAGAGGGAGGGAGAGAGGAGGCAAAGGAAGAGGAGGGAGAGGCTAAGGAAGAGGAAGAGAGAGAGAGAGGCAAGGGAAGAGGAAGAGAGAGGAGGCAAAGGAAGAGGAGGGAGGGAGAGGCAAGGGAAGAGGAGGGAGAGGCAAAGGAAGAGAGAGAGAGGCAAGGGAAGAGAGAGAGTGACAAGGGAAGAGAAGCAAATGAAGAGGAGGAAGAGAAAGGCAAATGAAGAGGAGGAAGAGAGAGGCAAAGGAAGAGGAAGAGAGAGGCAAAGGAAGAGAGAAAGAGGCAAGGGAAGAGAAGGATGGAGAGAAAGAATGAAGAGGGAGAGAGCAACAGCGGAACGCAACATAACACCAATTGCATCTTCATCAAAACATTGTTAATAATTTATGTTTATATTTATCTTGACAATGCAAAAGAAAATCAATCATCTAAAATGCAAACAATGGACGAAAAGGAAAGGGGCTTCGAGGTGAGCATTGAATGCCATCATTTAAATTGCTTCTGATGATACTCACTCGTTTGGCCGAATGTGGCCCATTGCATTTGAAAAAAGAAAGCCGCGAAGAAAAACAGAGTAAAATTCATTCAATGATTTTAAAGGAATATCAAACAAAAGCATTCTTATAACAACAAAGCAGAAGAAATGAATTAAGTTTGGGTTGAAAATGTTTTGGTGGAGAAAGAGGCGGGCAAAAGAAGAGATTCTCTGGGGGGGAATTGGCAACAAAAAGGATACACTTTGGTGGGAAACATTAAAATTGGGTGGTAAACAAATTAATTTATTAGAAATCCCACTGCTTGTTGTTACGCTTCTGTTAAGTAAATAAATTTGATTAAATGGTTTGTTGTCCCCGCATTTCATTGTTCCCCCATTCATTCTTTTGGCACTTTCCAACGGCAGTGGGATTCGACTTCCGTGTACCATTTTATTTAAACATTGTGGCAAATGCAAATGGAAAGATGATTCGGAAAGCTCAGAGACGCTTTAAAAGGGGAGGCAGCGTGAAGGAATGAGCGGGAAATAAATATTGGGAGAAAATGAGGGAGATTAAAGAAGAAAAGGAGCAAATATTGTGATGTGATTGATGACGACTGACTGATAATTAATTGAAGGGACTGAATGTGATAAGGTGGAGGAAATTGGTGGAAAAAGGAACGGAAAACGCTGACTGAATGCATACAACAGATATATTGTAGTAGGAGGTGAAGGTTATCTTTTGGTATACGGTAAGGACAATAAAATGACCAAATCAGATTGTGAGGAATTATAAATGCTCAGAAAGAGATAAATTTAAAAGAATTGGGAATGTCACCAAAAGTGGCGAAAATACAATACTTACTGGTCGAGAATGCAAAGAGAGGGCAGACAGAGAGATAGGGAGAGAGCTGGGCAACCTGTCCAGACTCATGATAAATAAAGGCCGAGACAAAGACAAACATTGATTTCGACCGGGCGAATCCGCCCAATCAATCATTTGAGGATGCTGGAGGAGAGCAAAAGGGCACTGTCCGCTGTGTCCGGCCCACCGCCGGGCGGGGGCCGAGGCAAACGACGTCTGAAAATAGAGGAAGACTAAGCTAAAAGGTGTCCACCCAACTGCACCTTAGCCAAGAATGTTTGAGCGCTTGCCCGGGCGTCATCCTGGCGTCGGGGTCCCAATCGAGACACCGCTTCAGAAAGTCCAGAAATAGGTCGTCTCCCTAAAAGAAACAAAGTTCGTTTCCCACAGTCCGCCGAAGGATATTCTAGAGTTTCCAACTGACTTGATTCTTTAGTGCGCTTTGCATTGTGCGCGATCCGGGCGGTCCCCTCAGTTTGCCCCGTTTTGAGCGTCCCCCAGTCAGAACAGTTGTGCCGTCCATAAGCTATAAAATAGGGAATTGGGGACGGAATGCTTACCCCCCCCCATTTTACCTGAGTGACTTGGCAATAACGCGGGTGTCCTTTGGATGAAAAGAAATTCCGCGATCGTTTTGCGCCCTCCAAAAGCTTCGGGTTAGGCATTCCCAAAAGCTCGCAGATCAGTGCCAGCTAAACGATTAATGGATCAACGCATGTTATTTTTGAATGATTTGTTTCCCTTGAATCAGCCGACCTGATCATTTTCATCTTCGCCGGGCAGCAACGGATAGCCGGTGAGCAATTCTGCCAAAATGCAACCCAACGACCACATGTCAATTGGCATTCCGTATTTTGCGCCAAGAATAACTGAATCTTCATTTAAAAAGGCAATAACTAAAGAAAAAAAAGGTAGTTTCCTGTTATGGGGACATATTTTAAGTAAGTAAGAAAAAGAACAAAGGGCGCGCAGAATTGTAAAAAACGACACGCTAATATTATTTTAGAGGCATAAATGCCAAAATTTGATTCCAAATGTCTTCAAGGGTCTGCTCCACGATTTTTAATGCTTTAATCTAAAGGAACCTGCACAAATATTAGGGGAGGGGGGGGGGGGGGGAGTACGTACCCCGTGTACCCCCCCCCCCGGATACGTGCCTGGTACCATAACAGGAAGTACCAGGAAAAATTTGCCTTCTGGTGCCCTGTAAAAACGCGACTGAATGTAGGTGTAGATACGTTGGTCGTCGAAACAGGAAGAGCCAAAATCGATCACTTTAATTGAGGATCGATTTGGCATTTTCAGAAGAACATTCTCCGGTTTCAAATCGCAATGGATTAAATGGTTCCGATGCAATAGCTCCAGGCATTGGAGCATCGAATGTGCAAACTTTCGAACCAACTAAACAAAGTGGACAATCGCACAACAATAGCAGCAGTGAAGTTTTCTTCTGCTGTTGTGTCGACCAACTCACGGCAAGATTAAAGCCTTGGAATTTGTTCTTTTTGATCAGTTCGTACAGATTGATGCTCATCAGCTCGAAAGTAATGCATTTGTGGTTGCGAAAAGTGAAGTGGTCGAGCATGTGAATGACATTGTGTGCTCCTTCCATGTCCTGTTTCTTTAGGTGGTCCAAAATCCGAATTTCCTCTTCAGCCTGACGATGAAAACGCTTCTCGTTGCGCACCAATTTAAGTGCCACGTATTGCTGATGCTTGTGGTCGTATGCCTTGATCACCTAATATAAATAAATAAATGCAATATACGATTATGACGCATTTCCCACCTGTCCAAAACTGCCTTTGCCGATCACTTTGAGAATTTCGTACCGATATGCGACGTGGTCGTGAGAAACCAGTGCGTAAGAACCATTCTCGTCATCAAAGTTCGAATTATTTGCTCCACCCGCAACGCAAAGACGTTTCTTGGCCTGTGAACCAACGAAGTATACCTAAACTTGTAAAACAAATAATGAACTGTAAAGAGAGGGGGGCGGGAGAGTAAATGGCAATTCACCCGTTGATAGCTGAATAATTCAGTATGTTCATAGGGGGTAAGTTTGGAGCCGAAAATTCTGAGCGCTTCGTCTGGTCGATACCCTTTGTTGCCAGTAAGCCTCTAAAATGTAAATGTCATTGTATTCTCCGTCTCTCTCCTTGCAATAAATCCATTTTTTCATTTGTATTTCGCTATCTCATATCACACTCTCTCTCCCAACCTCTGTCGAGGTGGATGATGCTGAGGATGTCGAAGATGAGGTCGTAGGCCCGCCCGGTGAGGGCTCATAGACACCACCTGTGGCAGCAATTGTGACCGGTCCCGCGGCGGGAAGTGCACCGCCAAAGCTCGCAGTCAAATTAGCTGGCAGAATGGTCGCCGTGGTGGCGGACAAAAAGGGTAACCCGTGGTTGGTGCCTTTATTTGGGCAGGAGAGAGCTTCCTCTCTGTCGCTGCCGTATTTGCAGGAGTGCCCGCCACCAGCAGAAGCGGGTCCAACCTTCGCAAGTGTAACAGCACCTAAGGAGGTCAATCAGCAGTTAACATGCAATTGGCTCGCCCATCAATGCTCAGTCGAGTCTCCCCCAGCTCACCAACACCCAACTCACCAATACCCAACTCACCAACAACCCAACTCATCAACTGTCCAACTCACCAACGACCCAACTCGCCAACAATAAAATTTTTTAAACCTAGCCTTAGCTTAGCT
>JAKKIK010002144.1:0-12447 GCA_024500135.1 Heterodera carotae
TACTTAAAATGAGTGAAATTGTTCCTAATGGTGTTGCTTTCGTGTTTTAGAAGTAATTCGTACGTTTGAATGAGTGAGACAAAATCTATTAAAAAATTTTTATTTGAATTTTCGACTTTTGGTTCGAATTAGGGTCCGGGATTCGGAATTAGGCGAAATGGATGTCGGATTCGGCTCAGCGACCCTAAAACCCTCTGGAACCTTGTTTTTATGACTTTTAAAACTTGAAAATTTTTTTTCGAAAAAGGGGGGGGGGACCAGCTCTACTATTACCCCAAATTACATATTCTTAATTTATAAAAAATTTATTACATATCTATGTGGTATAATGGGATTGATAGCGACCGGGTATGGGTACCCACACAGCATTGCCGCTGGTCGGTAATAATTCGGGTCGGCATAGAATTTTAGAAAAACAGGTTTCGGAAAATAACAAAACAAAGTTTTAGGCTACAACCTTGGTCCAAAAGAATGCGCTTTTGAACGTATGTGAAAGGAAATTAACATTACGCCACACTACAAATTATTCAAAAGACTTTCCCTGGGGGGTGCGCTAGGTCAAATACCGAAACAAATTTTGTATACTTCGAATGTCGTTCGGGTTTCGGTTCGGGCCTATTCGGGTTTCGGGTCTTTAAAAAAGCCGGCCTTCGGGTTTCGGGTTCAGGTGTGCAACGTTGGTTTGTAGTACGAGAAAAGAAAGAGTGAGAGAAGAAAGAGACTGAATAAAGAGGAAGAAAATAGTCTGTTTTCTACTTTGTTAAAATTCGAGTTAAGGTTCGACTTTTTTTAGTGTTTATGTTTTTAATTATTTAGTTAATATGGCTATAAATAATTTAGTGTACTTACAAATTAGTCCCTAATTAAAGCGGGTCCGGAATTTTGGACACCAGAAAATTGGACACCAGAATTTTGGACACCGGAAAAATGGACACCAAGCGGAAAAATGGACACCATTGGAAATTTGGACACTGAAGGTAAATTGGACACTGGAAAATTGGACACTAAAATTTTGTTTTAAAAAACGAACGAAAATAAGTTTAATAATCCATTGGTGTTCCAAATTTCCAGTGTCCATGTCCAAATTTCTGGTGTCCAATTTTCTGGTTCTCAAATTATATTGTTAAATTCAACGAAAAAATATAGCAATTTAATGATGCCTCTTTTTATGTTAACGGTTGCAATCAAAGCTTTTTTGTAGGGTGGCTGGGAAGGGCCATAAATTTTTGGATTAGAGGAAATGTTGAAAACTTCTCACACACACTTGACAATATCTCGTTATTACAATCATTCAAACAGCGCAAAATTGCTGCACAAACAAAGAATTTCGGCTGATTTTTCTTTCGTTTAACAAAAATTTTACCGCTTTATAAAATGTGCAAAAAAATTTAAAAACTTTATTTTATTATTATGTATCAAAATACCCTGATTATTATATATTTAAAAGTCATTAATTTTGTACATTATTTTTACCTGCCTTGCTTCACCAGCGCAAATCTCTTGCAATGGTAAGAAATTTTTTTTATTAATACTAAACAAAAAATCTACATGTAAATGTCCAAAGACCGTATCAAAGAGCTTTCAAGATCAAGGACCAAGCCTACAGTTTTTCCTATATATGACACATTGTTGTTAAAAAAAATCGCGTTTTGGATGAGCTTTCTGTAAAGGCCAACTTCGATCATTCGCGGGGTCGCCATTTATATGTAGTTAAAATATTTTGTTTTAAAAGCTAAAAATTAATCATATTAATTTATTATAAGTAATCTTTGGAATTTATTTTTAAAATTGTAGTCCATATTTAGTTGTTTTTGGCCTTTTCCTCATCCTGACATTTAGCATGTTAACTAAACCAATTTGGTCGTCACAGATGGGTATTTTTATGGCATTTTTTGACAACCTGATGAGGAATGTAAAATGAACACTCTTCTATGTTATATTTTCCCAACTAAAGGGCAGCTAGAAATGAATAGTGTCTGCTTTTTCGTTTTACTATTTTGTTAATTTTATATCAATAATTTTTAACTCTCATTATTTAAAATTATTTTAAAAATCAAATAGTTCTAATACTAAGCGTAATTTTAAATCGAAAAATCGATGAAGCGGCTGGCCGATGGTCTATGTATATTTGCCTATGTGAAAGCGGCAGCATCTTCCAGCTAATTTATGCCCGCAAAAATCTCACAAAAAATAAATGCTCACCCCGTTTCCCTTGGGAATGTTTTTTTGTAATTTTTACTGTGTTTTGTCACATTTTTGTGTGACAATCTTATTTTTATTTATTTTTTCTATATATCATAAACATAAAAATATTTTTATTTTAAAAATATATATTATTTCAGACATCCAAGATAACAAATGTGGAGGAAGAGATAATGGAGCCGCTCCTTGAAATGGACAAGCCAAAAGTGCCGTACTTCATTAAACTTTCCAACAATATTGAATTGCCATCCCTGACTTTGGTTCCATTATTGGTGAGAAATTTAAAATATTTATTTTTTTATAGGGTTCATCCCCGATGCCTTCATTATCTCGAGCCTCTTTCAGACCCGACTAGAGAGTCGCGAGCAAGTTTTTGGGCTTTTTTATTACCCAATTTTTCACGATAGAAAAATTCTAACTTTTTTAATAAAGGATTCAATCGCTTAACTTCTGCTGCTGAAACACATTGCTTATAAACATAACGAAGTTTTGAATGAGCTCAATTTTGTAGAAATCGTTTTGGATAATAAAAAAGTTATAGCCCAAGAACTTGCTCGGTGGGGTTAACTTTTTGTCGCCGCCGACACGATGTATTTTCACCCCGACATCTTTGTCTCACAATCCCTGAATTTAAGGTCGGGGAGGAATTTAATTTAATATATTGCTTTAATGATTTAAATATCCTGATCAATTTTTTTGTTAGAGTTTGGATACAAAACAGAAGTCGGAAGTTTTTCATGCTGCAATCCATGCCGGTTATACGCACATTGATTTTTCCAATGTTCGAATGGAGGACATCCCGTCACTGATTGGTGCCATTGTTGATGAGCTTAGACAACATAAAATTAATCATGAATCTCTGTTTTGGACGGTATTTGTATGTTTAAAATTGAGATTGCTCAAAAATTTAGTTCTACATTTTAATTGAAAAATTATTTGTAAATTAGGCCAAATTAGTGGCAGATGATGATTTGGATGGAATGAAACCAAAAATTACGTACATAATGGACTGCCTTAGGACAGACTATGTAAATTTATTGATGGTCGGCTTCGCAGATTATGGAGGAAGGCATTGGCACGAGAAAAATGTATGGTAATTGAACAAAAATTGATTTAAATTTTGTATTTCGGATTTTCACAAAACATATATTTATGTAAGTAACATTGGTATTATTAAAAGTACGGTATTATCCTGAATTATACTCTACAAATGACTTTAATTTGAAAATGTCAGGAGGGCTGAGGTCACAAAAAAGTTAAGTGCCAGCATTTTTTAATGATTTTAAGATAACCATCAATAACACTTCAATGCCAACAAATGAGAAGTGCTACCATCATCACCATCTTGAGCAAGTCCAAACAGTCGCAGTAACAAAATCCATCGACACATTGATGAATGCGTGGCATGTTGCGGAACAGCTGTACAGGGAGGGTAAGGCGAAAGCACTGGGCCTAAATCGAACAGAGATCGAGCTGGTCAACGTGTTGTGTGAACGTGCCCAAATCCGGCCACACTGTTGGCAGGTAAAATTCAAGTTAATATCTGACATAACATAGTCTTGCCTGTGGCGAAAAAAGAATGGCATGGCACTGTTGAAAAGATCAATTAATCTTAAAAACTTCGGACTTTTTACAATATCATTATGCGATCATATACAAATGTGAATTCTTTCGAGGCTCGGGAGGGGGCGAAGTTTTAAATCACCTAATTCTGCAGTGCACAATCAGGTCGATTTGGCACCATTGATGGCCAACTTTGATGACATGCTGAAGCTGAGTAAGCATCAAAAAATTGCGTTAATTGTTCGCGCAAATGCAATGGGTGCTAGCAGCAAATTCGGCTCACAACAACAGCGTGGCTTCTGCCACACATTACTGCGCGAGATGGCCAACAAGTACGGCAAATCCGCAACACAGGTGAATTTTTTTCTTTTTCTAGTGAAATATAAAAGATAGGTAGGCATGTGAGAGTAGGACCCGACCCGACCTTTGGGGGACAAAAATGTTGGAGATTAAATGTCGGGCCGGGTCAGTGGCCGCCAAATATCTTAGTGTTGAATTGAACAAACAAGAAAAGTTCTTTTGTCTCTTCGACGCTCGGACCTGTTAGCCATTAACTTACAGTATTTTGTTAACATAACATTGATTATGTAAGGATTATATCTATCGATGGGCGGTTAAAACGCCAAAGGGCGGAGGTTGATAAGATCATTTAAGAGAAGCGGTTAATCGGCTTATTAAGAAGTTGTCCGTTTAAATTCACCTAAGTAACTCGCAAATGTCCTATTTACCTTGGAGTGCAAATGTCAGTGCTATTATTGTCTATAAAAATGTTTAAAAGGCAGACTAATATCATAACCACTAAAATAGAACATAAATGTCCAAATTTCGCTGCCATAAATCGCAAATGTCCGGCCCCAATGTGGGTTAACCAATGTAAGGGAATAGGCCCTAAAATGTCGGGGTCGTTGCGGTAGGGGCTTAACCCTCTAGTTCAACAGGTATTATGCCGATGGCTGTATCAGCACGGCATCGCGGTTGTGTGCAGTTGTGGCACACCAACGCATCGTATTGGCGATCAGATGAACATCTTTGACTATCGGATCAGTCCTGAAGACATGCAACGTTTGAATGGCCTATACAATGGAGACCGGAATGTTGCCGGTCAGTACCGGTTAGTGTTGCATTGAAAATTAGGATTGACAAATTGGTTTTAGGTAATTCGTGGGTCCCGCTTTTCGACCCAAGTGATTTCGGTTTTTGATCGGCAAAGCCGGGTTTCAGTTCGATTAACCGATGCGAAAACCCTGCCAAACAGAATTGCTAAATTAGGGTCGTTCTTGGCCAAAAAATGTCGCGTTTTTGTTCGGTTTAAAGATACCACATGACCTCCCCTAGTCAAAACAATTAACAAGTTAACAAATTTTAAATTAGACTGCATTATTAAATAATGGCATCCAATAGCAACCGATTTTTTGCTTATAGCAATGTCTTTATCCACATTAATCCCAGCAACCATAAACTATCTAAACAACATATGCATTAGATACAAAAAAAATTAAAAATTTTGTTGTATTTTGGGTCTTGAAATAAATAGACATGCCTAATGCCTATTTTATGTCCCTACTTGACCCTTTATGAGTGGTTGAAATATAGTGTCACCCCTCTAATTTATGTCCCCACTTAATCTATAAGAATTTAAAATAGAGCAAATATTACAAATATTGTCAACATTTTTTGTCCAGCCTTCCCCATAAGGCATCAACACCCGAACACAGTCGGCACTTGATGTACGCGTGCCGTCGTAGTGCCGAGTTGGCACTTGCGCTTGCATTGCTCAGCATTGCGCTCATGGTTTTGGCCATGGAGTTTGGCTTCGCAAACTGTTTAAAGTTGGACCAGCTCAGTAGATGGGCAATAGCAGTAACTACCGTAACTCTTCCAGTGATCACTGTACGCTACCATATGCTACGGGTGAAAGTAAGTACGAGAGCCGATTACTCCCAATATAATACTAATCTGATGTTAGGGCTAAGCAAAAGTTAAGTGATTAAGCATTGTACAAAACCTAAAAGATAAAGCTACAAACCCTACTTTTAAGTCAACTTTACTATTTTGAAAAATGATTCTTCAGACATTTTGTCGGAATTAAGTCCCGGACTCAAAAAAGCCTAAATCCCAGACCTAAAAAGTACGGACAACCGAATTCTTGAAAATACTGTATTCCTTATAGTAAATTCCCGTTATTCTCCAGCATCGTATGCACGTGAACTCGACTCGGCGTTTGCGTAGCGCGCTTCATTTGCGACAGCGATTGAAGATACTGCTCGAACTTGTGGTGTGTGCCATTGCGCCAATGCCACTGCTACGCCTGCCGTACGGCGGTGATGCATTTGCATGTGCTTTGATGTTTCTGCGGCTATATTGGCTGCCACGCGTGATGCACTTGCGTTCACGTCTCTGCACAGACGCAGCAGCAAAGTCCATTGCGGGTCTGAACCGCGTGAAAACGGACACGCGCTTCCTGTTGAAACGCATGCTTTTCCTGCACACCGGTCTTTCAGCACTTAAAATTTTTTTACTGTATTTCCTATTTTCAAATCCCCGTCAACTTTTAATTAACTCCCCCCCCCCTCTAAAAGAACTTCTTTTGAAGAAAGGTTGACAAATAAAGAGCTCCCTCCCCTCTCTCTCGTTCACTCTCTCCCTCTCCCTAGATAATAAAGATCGTAAGGAATTTTTTCCTCTCTCTCTTTACATAATTTTTTTCTCACTCTTTCTTTCTCTCTCTTTCTCTAATAAAACCCTCTCAAAAGTTGATGGGTCTCTCTATTGTAATTAGGTGGCCTAATTGAAAATCCAGGGAGTTTAAATATAGGAAAGACGTCATATCTTCATATTTAAAGAATAATAAAATTAACAAAAAAAACTTCTTATTTAGGTCCAACTCTTTCTACATTTGTGGTCATTTCATTTAAAAACCTTTTAATTTTAATTGAATTTTAGTTGGGTTTTTGGCTTGTTGGTGCTTATATTCTACGTTTATGTGAAAGGTTTACATTGTAAATAGGGATGGCAAAAACATGCAAATGCATATTTTTCCTGAACTGGTAGTTGACTTAAAAGCACGGAAACTTGTTTTTAGCTTGGTTTGAAGCTTCCAGGATTAATTTTCATGTACATATTTTTTGTATATTATGATATTTGTTTGCATATTTTGGCGTTTTTTACTAACCCGCAATTTAGGATTTTTTCTGCGTATTGGTGCAAAATTTGAACTGCAAATTTGCAATTTTTGTCCATATTGGTGCTTGCGATTTTTTAAAGAAATTTATGCGCATATTTACTTTTATAATGCGTTTTTGCCATTCCTAATTGTAAATGATCTAAAAATGTCGCATAAGTACATTTAAAAAGTTTAGTAATAATGATGACAAATTGATCACTTATTACAACACATTATGGATGATGTGCGTCACATTTCTTACAATTGGATACGGTATCTGGCAAATATATTACAGCGTGGGTTCGATCCCAACCCTGGGCCTACACCCATATCATATTATTGTATAATGTGGGTCGTCGTCGGGAGTAGAATGTCAGAAATTGGGGTCTGGGAAATTGACCAAAAAAGCCTTGGACCGGGATCTGAGAGATAAAAACGGGTCCTGAAAATGGATCCCGTGGTCGAAGCCTAGGATGGCCCGAAAATGTGACATCGGTATGTAAAATTAATTTATTTTGAAAATTTAAATAGGTGACATTTATCCGGTGACCAGTTGCGGGCGTATGATGGCAATTTTGACGGGTATTGTTGGCGTCTGTGTGGCCAGCATGATTGTGGCAGTGATTGTGCAAAAAATATCGTTGAGCCAATCGGAGGAACGTGTACATAATTTCATGGCAAAAACAAAATTTTCCAAGCGTGTAAGTGCACCAAAAGTTGGTCAAGTATTTATTGTAATACACTTTAAAATTAAGTTGAAAATTACAGCCGCCCAGGTACTCAAGGAGAGTTGGTTTGTTTACAAAAATCGACAGAATCCGGTAAAAAATAAATGCATATTCAAATTTAATAAAATTGATTATTACAAAATTAAGAAAAAATTAAAATACTACGAGCGTCGTCAGAGTGTTGCAATTTGTGCACTGCGAAAATTACGGAAGGAGCAACGGATGTTTCAGGATGAAGACAATTGTTGCACTTCAAGCATTGACGATGTCGCTAAGGCTCGAGTTTATTTGTTTTAAAACGTAATAATATAAAAAAGTCTATTAATTTAAAATTTTTAGGCAACTTCAAACATGGTGGAACTAATTCGTGCCCAAGGACTTGGCCAACAAAATTCGAATGATCGACTTAATACACTAGAACTGCGATTGCATGATATTCAGGAAGGCATTAATGCTTTATCCGATTTAATGGCAAAATCATTAATTGACAAAAAATAATGAAGCTTTCATTCAAGCAACAATTTTCATGCAAACATTTGGCTAATGGAAAATGCACATAGGTAATTTTCTCTCTTTGACCAAATTTTGCTACAAGAAAAGCCTAAATACTCTAAGCTTGTGCTTTCCGATTACGAATTTACTAACTAACTATTTTCTGTAAGGGGAGGGGAGGGGAGTTCGGCGGGCTGTGCCGATAGGCGCCGACGAGGAATTTTTGAAAAAAATAGTGACATTTTAAAGGAAATAAAGGCTAAAATTGAAAGATTTGAAGTCAAGCATGAATTTTCCTTAATATCCCAAAAATATAAGACCAAAGTACAAATCAGAATGATTTAATACGTGACCTGGGGCGACCTAGTGGAGTGTACTTGAGGCTTGAGGAAATGTGCTTGCTAATAAGTGTTTTCAGAATGTGCTTACTGTTTTCAGAATGTGCTTATTAATAAGTATGGTTTTAAGGACAAATGTGGGTGTTACTGTATAAGGGGTGGGTGGGGGGTACTGTATTTGTATTATTTATATGTACCTTAATACTACTTCCCATATAGTACCCAACTAAATACAATATCCTCCACCCCAAACTTAGAGATAGTAATTAATGGAATTTATGTCTTCATCGGCTCCTTTTAGAACTAAGGACTTTCTGAAAAATAATAACATTTAATTTTTAAGATTAGACCCGCCCCCCCCCCCAATAAGGAATTTTCACTTATGGCCTTTTTTTTATTTGTCAATCAGTACTTTTGTTTTAGGACAAATAAACAAATAAAAATTTTCGGGCAAGATAACAAATTTATGCAAGAAAAGAAAATCCAAAAAAAAAGTTTCTTTAGACAGAACAACAATTTCATCTATTTACTTGGGTTTTGCAGCGCACCATACATTGTACAGACCAACAATTAAAAGAATTGCAAAACAAATACTAAGCACTGCTATTCCGATAATTACGGCCACATCAAAACGTTTACGACGACGACGACCAAGTTGTTTTGCTTAATTATTTTAAATAGATGGGCTATGTTGCACCCGATATTGAAAATCACCCGATTCTGAATCGGGTACCCGATATTGAACGAACATTGGTGAGTTCTGACAAACATTGCCAAACATGGGGTTAAAAAGGTATGAATACCGGAATCATTTTCGGGAAATGTTCGTTACTGAATTTCGAACAAGTCTGTAAAAATTCCGGTTCAATGTTTTTTTCCGAACATGTTAAAAACATTCAACGAACTTTTTCCAAATTTGATGGCAGCTTAAATGTTTGTTCGATGTTTCGAACATGTTCATATGAACATAGAAACCTAAAAATTTACAGACTTTTCGAAATACTGTGTAGAGCCGCAACCCGTACCTAGTTTCGGGTTTCGTATGTCTTAAGCCATGTTTGTCAGAACTGACCAATGTTCGTTCAATATCGGGTACCCGATTCTGAATCGGGTACCCGCGACGTTTTGGTTCAATATCGGGTACCCGATTCAGAATCGGGTGATTTTCAATATCGGGTGCAACATATACAAATATTGAATCGTCAGTTATGTATGCCATTTATCGTTTATCTCTGATCTCAATTCAAAAAAAATTGTCGTTTGGAATTTGTTTTTTTCCTCAAAATTTGGCGTTTATCTTCGGTCTCTATTGGCATTTTTAGGTTTTTAGCATCTATTAGTTAGGTACAAAAAATGTGAGTTTTATCACCTAAAAATCCGGTCCCTCGCATTCATTTTGAATAAAAACAGTCATACATAAATGTTGCACCCGATTTGCAAAATCACCCGATTTGAAACCAAATCGTCGCGGGTACCTGATTTTAAATCGGATACCCGATTCGAAATGAACTTTGGCGAGTTCTGACAAACCTAGAGTAAGACATCTGAACCCCGAAACTAATTACGGTATGCGGTTCTACACCTTATTTCGAACAAGTCTGTAAAATTTCAGGTTTCTATGTTCATATGAAGATGTTCAAAAGATTGAACAAACATTTAAAATGATTTAAAACATCAAAAAAGTTTTTTGAATGTTTTTGACATGTTCGGATAAACATTTATACCTCTTCCAACCATGGTTGTACTTATTTTAACCATGGTTGTACCTCTTCCCGTGGTTGTACCTCTCCCAATCATGGTTTTCCTCTTTTAACCATGGTTGAACCTCTTTCCATGGTTGTACCTCTTTCCATGGTTGTACCTCTTCCAACTAGTGTTCGGCACGGTAACGGTAAATTACCGATTTACCGAGCCGGTAAATTACCGTTTTACCGAAATTTAAATTTTTGAATTTTCGGTAAATTTCGGTATTTGGTGTGGGTTCGAACCCCTCGTTTGAAAATGTTTCAAACATTTTTTCCCCTGTTCTTATTTTTGGGAGGCCAAAGAAAATTCCAGTTTTTGGCTTCAAATTTTTAAATTTTATGTAAAAGGATTAATTTCGTTAACAAACCCAGTCATTTTTTTCAAATTTTCCTCGTCGGTTCGACTAATCCCTTTCTCTCCAAAAAAATGTCTGAAGTTAAAATAAGACGCGGCGAGGGAATTGGACCTAATTCTGTTAACAGATTCACTTATTTTATCAAAAATCCTTCCCCCACCCACCCGAATAAATTTGATTTTTATTTTTAAGCCACAATAAAATTGACGACGTTTTAAAAAATGTATTTATTTTAGACCTCAAAATCTTATTTTTCACCAATGATGTACCTATTTCGAGAAATTTTTGATGGGAGCCCTGTTCCATTTTTTGTATTCTGCCTCGTCTCTAGATAATTTTGTTTAGAGATAAGGTTTCAAATAGAACTCATTTTGTCAACCAAATAAGCTGGAATTAGTTATACAAATACGATTGGTCGTAGGTATACTAGAATTTTTATTTTTTAATCATTAAGACAACCCAATTTATATTTCATGTATTGTACATATGTCAAAGGAAAAATGGATTGCAAAAAAATAAAACCCATTAACAATCATTAAAAAAATTTACCGATTACCGACCGGATTACCGACCGGTTTACTGACATTTTCCGTCGGTAAATTTCGGTAACGGTAATTTACCGTTACCGATTACCGGAAATCGCATTTGCCGCAACTACTTCCAACCACGGTTGTACCTCTTTAACCATGGTTGTACTTCTTCCCGTGGTTGTACCTCTTTCCAACCATGTTGTACCTCTTCCAACTACGGTTGTACCCTTCCAACCATGTTTGTACCTCTTAACATGATTGTACCTCTTCCCGTGGTTATACCTCTTCCAACCACGGTTGTACCCTTCCAACCATGTTTGTACCTCTTTTACCATGATTGTACCTCTTCCCGTGGTTGTACCTCTTCCACCAGCTCTTCAGCTCCAAAATTATTTCTAATCCCTAACCGCAGGAAGTGCAAGGCTGATCATACCTAGGTAGCGAAGCTCAATAAGCGCAAAGCGCTTTAAAAACAGCACCCCTGCATGCTTACACACGCTAGTTAACTCTTTTCTATATTAACATGTACATAAAAACATTTTTGCAATGTTACCTTCTAGTAAGATCGAACTGTTTGCCTCCACAAATGATTTTACCAACCCAAAAATGTTGGCCAACTCTTTCTTTTTATCCATTAAATTGGTTTTTGGATTAATGATTTTGAGAGAATTTACCAAAGCTTTGAAGAGTTCAAAACGATTGTTAAACTAAATAAAACATAGGTAAGTCGTTAATCTATTTATGTATTCAATTACCTCAATTGGCATAGTCTGGGATAAATTGACACCAAATTTGGTCGCTATTTTGTCTAGAATGTGATAAATTGACGAATTGATCACATTTATTTGATGAGGTTCAATTTTTTCACCACACATTATGTTTTTTTCAACTCAATTGCTTTTTTGCCTAATTGTTCAACAGTTGACGCCATTTGGGCATCATTTTCACGCATTTTTGCAATCCCGCTTTTCGCCATTAAATAGCGGTTCATAAATTCATCAGTTTGAATTGTAGACACCTTAGTAAAAATGCCAATGTTCATTATATAACATTTAATTATTTAAAATTGCCGAACCGGATTCCCCAAGCCCCTCCGAAAATAATGTGCCTCTTTTGGTAAAAATACATTCTTTCTGGAAGTACAGTAACCAACTTCGAACGAAATATAGGTAATTTTTTCAAATCCGATTATAATATGCCAACTTTAAATGGTAGACGAATTCCATTGTCGTCAGTAGTGCTGTTCGAGAGTCTCGGTCTCGGGTCTCGACTCGGGAAAAGTCTCGGTTTTTTTGGGTCTCGGTCTCGGTATCGAGTCTCGGGTTTTTAG
>JAKKIK010002145.1:0-12440 GCA_024500135.1 Heterodera carotae
TTTTTTTTTTCTGGGGGGTGTTGTTTGTGGGGGGGTGGGCCGGGTTTTGTTGTTTCCGGTGGGCGGGGGGGGGGGGCGCGGGGGTGATTCCCCCCGACCCACTGGATACGCGCCTGATTGTTAGCCTAATAATGAAAGGAAAGACCTGCTCAGTGACAATAAATCGGAAATCGAGCAATTGTCGTTTAAGCACGGGGATCAGAAAGTCGAGAAGTCGAACCAAATGACTTTTGCGGTCTCTGTAGGGAATGACGATTCCGACCTGTAAAAGGTAAAACATCTACAGAACCAAAGTACAATTATTGCGAGCCTTATGACGAGCGACACAATTGGATGGCTTCCAGTGGCCACCTGGATTCAATTCGGGGAATGCTAACCGAACGTCATCCTCCTCCAACTCTTCGATTAGCAAAGTCGCTTGTCCAATATGGCCCAGTAGAAGATCATTCTGATCGATGTCAGGACAGAACTGTAAATATTAAAAGGGAAGTTACGAGTTGTTTTCTTCACTCAAAATACGTTTTGTTCAGAAAACGAATGCGCCGCCGTCTCCAGCAGAGTTTGGGCATTGTCCGTTGAAAAGTCCCAACTCAAATCATCCTCCTTCTCCAACTCAATTGTCTTCACTTGAGAGTTATTAAATGCAAATCTAAAGCATTTTATAATTTGGAAGGAGCAAAAACAGAAAAACAGATTAAAAACAACAAGCCGAATAGAAAAAGAAAGCAAATCTGCACAAACCTTTTATTAGACTGAACAGAAGTAATCATCCTCCTAAAATAATCCACATGGAAGACTCGCTATTTAATTAGTGAAAATGTTACCATTTTGATGGCAAAGTAACGAAAATTGAAAGTCCCAAATAAATGAAAGAAAGCCCTGTTGAAATGAAGAGAAATCGTCGAATACAAACGGCAAGACTGCAGATGGAAAATATGGAAGAACGGCCCATCCAAGAAGATCAAGCGTGGGAATCCAGTTTTTTTCCTTATGAAAACGACAAAACATTGCTTTTATTCCGTTTAAATAATTCAAAAATTTTAAATTAAAAAAGGGAAATATTGATTTGTTAGATGAGTTGTTAGTTGGATTAAGCTAAGGATGTCGCATGCTTTTGTGTGTGATTAACGTACATTTTTTTTTGGTTTAAAAATATATTTTTCGAAAAAAAAAAAAATTTTTTTAACAGTCGATGTTTTGGGAGGGATTTATCATTTTTAAGGTTATTAAGGATTTTCAGCGCGCCAAAAAGGTCTTCTGTCAAGCAACCAAAAATTGATCTACCAAATTTTTTCGACATTAAATGGAATCAATTGACCTGTTCGCAAACACATAGTTACAGAATTATGTCTCTTTCAATAAAAATATCTGATTCGGGATCAGCGACCCTGAAAACCCCCTAAACCCATTTTCATGGAACAAAAAATAGGGACAATAACCATCTACATATATAGAAAAGACTAGAGACCGAGCAGGACAGGATCCTGTACAGGATCCGGCAATCCGGTTCTGTGATTTTTGGAAAAAACAGGATTGAAGACAGCAGGATCCGCATCCAGTTGATTTGAGATTTACCAATCCGGTCCCTGTCATTTTGAGAATCTCGGTCTCTACCAAAGACTAATCATATGAATTAGTGAACACTGATGTTTTCTCAAATAACAGATACATACATACATTCTATTTTCCAGAAAAATGTCAATAGCTAAATTTTGAGTGATAATGCCATTTAACAATAAAGTTTATGTTTTTAGATAACCCAATTGTTTGAAAAAGCAAACGGTTCATCATAACAAATGTCATCAATGCTCGTCACCGCGCCTCCCATGCAACAAAAAGTTTTCCAGCAACAAGCTTCTACATCTTCCGCCGATGGTCTGTTTCAAAAGACTGCTACATATTTGATTTCTATGCGTATTTGCATCCCTTGGGTTATTATTATTGCAAGTTTTTAAGCCACCGTCCATGTGACACGTAAATCCAAATCTTATGGATGCAATTGTGCACTAGAATGAATAGTTGCCAATACTTAAGAATATATTAAATGATCATTCTTCAGCTGTTTTGCTTCCCCATTCTGCCGATGGGCCAGCACCAATTTCCTATCAGCAGCAGCAGCACAGTTCAGAGGGTCAGCTCGAAGCGCCGTCTCCAGCAGTAGAGGCCACAGCCGCCGACTGCGCCCATCGGCCGCAGCTTCGCCCCTCCCAACAGCAGCAGCGATTCTTTAAGTCTGGATCGGTATCGTTTGTTTCTTCTCCGAATTTCGATTGAATCAATGGTTTCTAATCGCAGGGCAACAGAATGATCGACAATGATTTGCCGGAGGGTCCGGGCAGAAGGCTGCGCAAAAATGTGGCCAACGTCCGCAAACACATCGACTACATCGCCAATGCTCTCAATCACATGGAGGTAGATAGACGACACATCTTAAAGGCGCATTTATTCATCATTTATTTCCCAATTTTCATGGCTCAGAGTCGTTATTAATGATATTTTCTTTTTGAAAATTAAGATTAGAAAAGAATATTTGTCTTAATGTTGTTTGTTGCCTATTAAGTAACCAAAAAATTATTTGGCTTTTTTTGCTAATCCCAGTCATATATCAATACTTGCTTCGCTAGGCGTCGCTGGATATTAAGTCAAATTTTTAAGAAATTGGCCCTATCCCCATTCATTGGAGAGGCTTTATCCGGTGGTGCGGTAGGCACTGCTTGGAGATTTATTTTACTTACATTAACATTTTGAAACTATTGTAAGGCGCGTCTTTGGCAGTCGCCCCATCGCCACCAATCGCGGTGGGAACGCCCGGTAATTCAGCCGGACATTCTCTACCAGTCATACGTATTGATGCCGAAGCTGACGCCCGAAATACCCGTCGATTGCGTTCTCAGCAAATTTGTGAGGGCCGCTATGAACAAAGTGAAGTGCCCGATTTACTCACTTTGCGTTCGTTGGTTTATTTGGAGAAAGTGCCCTTTTCAACATGTCTTTTGCAGTGGACGCCGGAGGGAAAGCGACTGATCACCGGCGCATCGTCCGGCGAATTTACGCTATGGAATGGAACGGCCTTTAACTTCGAGACGATTCTGCAGGTTGCTATTAGAGAATATATTTAGAATATAATATAAGCAAAAACACCGAATTTTGGTAAATAATTAGAGGTATAACTACTTTTAAGTCGACAATAAATTTGTACACGATTTATCCTTCGGATGAGTAATAAAAAAAAATTTCGTTCATACATATCCAAGGGGTGGCCAGGCACCCCCCCCCCGTAAGGGGGGTTGTGAAAAAAATGTTAGATAAAACTTAAACAAATTTTTCTTAAGAAATTTGGCTATTTTTTTCAAAATTTTTCTCGGCGGCGCCTATCGGCACCGCCGAAACCCACTGCTCCGAAAAAAAAATTTTCGGATGGCGGGCGAGAGCCAAAAAAAAGGAGTTCGTCGGTTTAGTACAAAAATAGCCGATCGTTAATTTTTTGGTCCCGACGCACCCCCCCCCCCCCTGCGCCAATTGTACGTTTTATGGGCTGGTCCCTGGCGCACCCCTTGGACATGTATGATTTCGTTACTTTATTATATGACTATGTTTTAGGCAACTACTGCTCCCATAGATGCTTTTAATGCCCTCATGGAATCCGCTATATATTATTGGCTATTTGTAGGCCCACGACGTGGCCATACGGTCGATGAAATGGTCCCACAATGACCAATGGCTGGCTTCTGCTGACCATGATGGTTTTGTGAAGTACTGGCAGCCAAACTTCAACAATGTGCACATGTTCCAAGCGCACAAGGACGAGCCCATTCGATCTTTAAGGTGCGCCCCGTCACTTAGGACACTCAAACAAACAAAACGGACCACCAAAAATGGACTGACCGACCAACCGACTTTCACTTGCTCATTTGAGTTGAGGAGCGATCTCTGTTAAGTCTTCATCAATCTTCATCAAAATCACGTTGTTTGCTCACAACTTACGGGTAAAATTGGTAACAGCAAAGCAACGCAATTCGATTGGCGCTTTTTTGATTATTTATTTAAAACCACTCCGGTCAACGGCATGGGAATTTAATCGCAATAATATGTGACTTCCCATTGGAAAGCCGTGTCACGCCGCATTAAATCGTAAATGTGACCAGCCAAAGAGAGTTGGATTGGTCGTCTTTTTCATTCTTTGATTATTTGTTTGAGACGGTTAAGTCATGCCGAGAGAGGCAGGCAAATCACACACACTCCTCCAGCTCCTTCCCTCCCATCCAAGCACTTTACTTTTTGCTCTGTCAGTATTTTTTGTTCTGAATTTTAGCCGGTAGACGGGCCAATGGATTTAAAATTTTACTTTGTTTCGTTTATTAGCGTCCATGAAGTGTCCCACGGAACTTAGAAAGATATTTATGGCTTTCTTTAGTGCACCAACAATTCCAGACGAAATTTTGTTCGAAATGGTTGAGCAAAACCAACCTCTTTATTTTTACATTCATTTTGCATGTCTGAAAGCCAATAAACGGCATTTAAGTTTTGACCAACCAAGTCACAGCTTATTAAGCGGCATAACACTTTCTACGCTTTGCCACTTTTAAGTATTTGATTTCAGCACCTAATAAACGCTATAAAATAGTTTGTACTATTTTACCTTTCAAACCCCGTCTGTTTATTTATCACTGTAAGGGACACCTTCATGCATTTGTTTTGTGAACAGGATGAGGCTCCTTCTGCACATTACATGCAAGCCCGTAACCAGAAAAAATTTTCGGGTGGGAAGGTTGGTCAAGGTTCAAAACCTTCTCTGATTGTGTACAGTAGTTAACAGTTCTTTTCTCAACTAAACCGCGGTTCACTGCCGATTTTCTCCTTCCAATTGTTTGGTAATTTTTTGCTGGGTACAATGAACTCAATTTCCAAATCGAACATAAATACTGACTTTTTTCGTCGTCACTTTGCTAAATGTTTTCTCCCGTCCTTTTGCCTTCCTTGCCCAATTGATTAGACGGACTGCTTAGGTTTATTATTCCAGCTTCTTCCGATTACTCTTCCGTGCTTTGTCAGCTTTTCCCGCCCTTTTTACAGCTGGTGTCCAACCGATGCTAAACTTGCCACGGGTTCTGACGATGCGACCGCACGAGTTTGGGACTTTGCGCGGTGTGCGGAGGAGCGCGTTATGCGTGGCCACGGGGCGGATGTCCGATCGGTGGATTGGCACCCGACAAAAGGTGAAACCAAAGTGGACGCAAATGCTGGCCGAAGGCTATTCCACAGGATGACCAGAAATTCTTTGCCCAGTTTTTAACATGGGCATAACTTTTAAAACTTTGGACTTGCACATTTTAATTCTCATTACATTTCTGTTCACTTTCATGGCCAAAAGTTAGCATTGTGTTGAAAATATTCATATTTCCACTCAATGCGCGCGCACAAAGACTCTGCTTTCATCTGTTTTAATTGACGAATATCTTTTATAATTTGGTGCCTTTCTTTACCTTTTCTAAAATGTTTAGGCCTTTTGGCCACCGGCTCTCGCGACTCACAGCAACCTGTTAAGCTTTGGGATGCAAAGACTGGCCAATGTTTAGCCACACTGTATGTTTGGCCAATTGTCGCTTTTCTTGGTGATCAGTGAATGATTGTTCGGTTCTCCTTTCAGCCACGACCACAAAAATTCTGTGATGGCAGTCCAATGGAATCGGAACGGCAATTGGCTACTCACCGGGTCACGCGACCACGTGATCAAACTGTACGATGTTCGGATGATGCGCGAAATACGATCATTTCGGGCGCACAAAAAGGAAGTGACATGTACAAATTTTTTCCTTGACTTTCAATTCAAGTTAGTTCGGTTTTAAATTTTGTTTGTTTAGCGGTCGCTTGGCATCCGATCCACGAGGGACTATTCGTCAGCGGAGGCGGCGACGGTTCCATTGGATATTGGCTGGTCAATTCGGACAAAGAGTTAACACTGCTCGAACAGGCGCATGACATGGTCAACCAAGCAACATTATGTTTTTTGCTTAACCTTTTGTGCTCTTTTCAAGGCCATTTGGTCTTTGGAGTGGCATCCGCTCGGACATATTTTGGCGACCGGTTCCAACGATAACAACACCAAGTTTTGGGCGCGTAACAGACCCGGGGACACCCAAGAGGACGTGTTCGGCATGACGAGCGTGGGGGGTGTGCTTACTGCGACTGTTGCGACGGTAAATTGGATACACTTTTGATGAAAAGTTCCGGTTCCGTTCAACTCTACTTTAGTTAATGAAAGCAATTTTCCATTTTTATCTTTAGGCACTTGACGACGAACACCATCACCACCACCACGGCAGGCGAGAAGCAAACGCAATCAGTGACGAATTGGCTCAAGTTGTCATCCCAGGTGACTTGGACGAACTGGGGGAGGCAGGGGTTTCCCCAAATCGATCAACAAACCAATCACTGGCTGATCTGCCCAAGGGCGTGCCATTGACAAAGCCCATCTTTGCAGTGTTCCAGCATTCCGAACCCTTCGTCCGGTCTACCTTGGCCCTAATTATTAGAGTAGTCCACGGCTGGTTGTAAACCGGGGTACCGGTTTTCGGTTAGGCCGGTTTTCCAACCCCCGGTTTTCAGTTCCGGTTTTTTCGGTTTTTTTTACTTAAAATTTTTATATGTTTACTAATAATTTAATAAATAATTTGTGAGATTTTGATAGAAAAACCAAAGGGACCACGTTTCCAGGAAATAAGGTGCGTGATTACCCGGATAAACATATTTCGATGGAAATCCTGGGTCTGCCGGAAAAAAATTTGAAATTTCAAGTGAATTTATTAACAGAATTTAGTCCAAGTTTTGTGAAAAAACGAAAATGACTTATGTAATTAAACTATTTATTCAATTATTTATCCAAAAAATCCCATCATTGGGGGTCTATTTTTCAAACTGAAACCGGTCGGTTTGGTACCCCCGGTTTTCGGTTCGGTTAACCGACCGTGGACTACCCTTCTAATTATTTTTAGGAATGGGCATTGATGATTCGTTGCGTTCGATGATGAATAGAGACGTCTTTGTTCAACAGACTCAAACAACGCAGCTGTTGTCTTTGCCGGGATTGGGCGGTGGACAAATGCCGCCGCCATCCGCCACGGGGGCAAATGCGCAACCTATTTTTGCTGGCGGAGGTGGCCCACCAATGGCAGGAGACAATTTGGGTGGATCGGCTACGTCCCAGCTAAATATAAATTTCATGTTTAGGATTTGAGCGGGGAAGGCGGCCCCAATTCCATCCGTACCAGCAGCAGGGCAGCAGGAGGGAGCACCAGCAGCAACCTCAGCAACAGCAGCCCTTTCTCTTCCACCAGCAACCACCGAAGAAAAACCAGCGGCAGTTTGAGAGGATGTGGACGGGTGAGGGATGATTAAACACAAACATTTGATCTGAAATGGCCCCCGGGTTAACAGGCAAGGACGTGAAAATCCCCGATTTACCCCCCCCCCCCCGAACGAAAACCTTAAATAATTGGCAGAATTTAGCAAATCTCAACAAGATTAACTAATACGAAAAAATTCCTAGATCCTCTTCCATTGCGAATAAATTTTTGAGTTTTCGGACGCTGCTGTCGGCACCTTCGTTTGGCCTCCTTTTCCTTACGAAAAATAACTAATTCCCGCGTTTTGGCCCGCCTTCTTACGAAAAACTTTCGAAAATTTGTGTTTTTGGCTTTATGTTCACATAATATGCAACTGCAGTGTCACGGCCCGGCCGGAGTGGCGGCGGCGACGACTTTGGCGGCCAAAACGGCAGCGCCGGCATAGGCACTTTGATGGGCGATGGCCCACTTGACGGACTGTTCAGCTCTGTGCCCCCTCAGCAGTCGCAGCAGTTGCTCGGCAAGCGGCCGCCGATATTTCCAAAGCAACAACAACATTTTGCGCCTCCCCGTTTCTTCTGACGGACTGTTGAAATGCCCGTGATAATGGAAATACTCTCTTTCTTTTTCATTCTCCCAAAACACCAAAATGTGTACTCTTTGAATTGGAATATATTTATTTCATTGTGCTTAAAAAACAATTTGCTGCGAAATTCTCAATACTCCTCCAATGTGAGCTCCCTGGGCACTTCCAAATGGTTTTCGGCGGCTCCCTCTGGGTAAATTTTTGCTTCCGGAAAAGGCTGCCCGAAAAGGCTTCCGTCGCATTGGACATGGGCTAATTCTTCCGGAGATTGGACAACCACTTCTCCGTCGACCAAAGCCATTTTCTGGGCCAAATCAACCAGACACTGGAAAAATAAATGGGGCGGGTTGGTATCACATATTGGGAGCAATTAGAGGAACTAGCCTTGAACGAGTCCGGCTCGTAGATAGCCAACTGAGCGAGCACGCGGAGGTCGAGGAGAATGTGAGCACGGCTCAGCATCCGCTGGAACACGTAAAAGTCCGTATTGAGTTCCTCCAGCGCCACCTTCACGCGCTCTTCTGCGTACTGACAAAGAAAAACAAAATAAATAGTCGATGAACCTTTAAACCGGCGGGGGATCAGCAGTTGCGCTACCCTAATTATTGATGATTGTTGGCCATTCCATTCGCTTACATATCGCTCCAGGCGAGGCGCATCTTCGCGTTGCATGTCCATATGAATGAACACTTTGTTCAACTTTCGGTAGCCTGCTCTCACTGTCAACAATTCCTGTCCGTATTGCCACTGAAAAGAATAAATTCAATTTTTATTTCAATGCCTTCCTTTTCACCGCTGTAAATCGCTTGAGACGTTCCCTTTTTGGCCAAATTGAGGGTTTTGGGATGGCTTTGAAGGGATGGTAGCTTGAATTGAGGATGCGTCGAAGGCACAACAAACAACTTAATCGCATTTTCGTAACAAAAATAGAAGAGATCTTAAATTGTCTTTTAATTTAATCAAATAAAAAGAGGTTAGATCAATTTGTCTCATCAATCTTTCGATCCACCTCCAGTATCTAAATTTCGCAGTGGTCAAACCCCTGCCGATGATCCTTTTTTTACTCTAGCCAGTTTTTGAAATTTTTGAGGATAGGTTCGGCGGTACAGATTTTCGGATCCTGTAACAGGATTTTTTTAATCCGCAGGATTATCCTGTAATCTTGTTTGGGCCAAACAGGATTTTGGGCAGGATCCATTTTGCCAAAAATTCAAAAAATACACCAAGGAAAATCAATTTTTTGCTATCAAATGTTCAAAAAATGTGCCCCAAATTTATTTATTTTGGTACTTTTCTGTTATGAGGCACCCCCTGGTTAAGTAATAAGTACCTTTATTTTTTTTTAATTAAACTTGTGCCTTAAATTCCCAGCCCTATTAATAAGCAGTGAGAGTGCTACATACTCTCTGTTATGTTATATTATTGTGCTTGAGAAAATAATAAGCATTTTGTTAACCAAAAAAGCCAATGGGAGGAGCAAATACCAAAATAAAAGTGAAGATTTTACGAGCCTTATCAATTAAATGCTTAGTTCTCTTAGAAATGCGGACAAATTGAGGACGCGGAACAAATCCGAATTGACTCGGCACCGTTGCACTGTCCAATTTGTTTATACGTTTTTCGCAAAGCGCCTGAGGTGCTTCCATGTGGTATTTATTTTATTGGAATTGCAGAAACGCGTTCCTCTTCTTAGGACATTCACACTGTCAAGACTGTCTGAGGAACGTTGAGAATTATGCAGCGAGAGATGCGAGGGACAACGGGAGCAGGCATGGAGACAGACAGGTCAGAACAAATGTTTGACTCCCCGCTTTATTATAGTATAACAAAACGGCAATCAAGATTCTGACTATAAAAATGTTTAAAATTTGAAGGCATATTTTCTGGGGTTAAAATGCTTGGTCACGAATCTGAACTCGGACCTCCAAAACCCGTTTTTACCTTAGATAGATAAAACCAAGCCCGTATCCAGAAAAATTTTCGGGGGGGGGGGAATTTTGAAAAATTTTTTCTTTTGCTGGGTAAAAAGCAAAATTTTCCCATTTTTTCGATTTCGGGGTAAAACCAATTACTTCCAAATCCTGTTCAGATTTGTGACCAGCGAAATTTTGAAGCCCAGAAAATATGCCTTAATTTTTAACCATTTTAAAGTTTCCAAAAAATTTTTTTGATTTTTATCGGTATTTAAAAAAGAAAACCGAAAAAACGATTCTTTATGCACAACTTATAATATTTTAGGTCTAATCAATCAGGTACTTAACGGAGGAAATTTTTTAAAAAGTCAAATTCTTAAGGGGAATGAATTAATAAAACCCTTCATGTATGGAGTTGCTTTTTGATTTGTCGAATGTTGTGGACAAGGTTAACCCGGGTTTGTCCAAAAAATCACCGGGCCTGGTTGCCGGACCCTGCATAACCCTCGCCCGGTAAACTCTAATATTAACCCTTTTGAAGATTTCCATCGAATGTCCGCTTTGTCGTGCTCGCTGCTCTCTAAACCGCCCGCGGGTCAAAAACTACGCCATCGAAGCCATAATCGATTCTCTGAGCACAATAAACGACGCGGAAGACGCAATCAATGAAATCATCGCCAGGAAAAGCCTCGCCGTTAGTCGGGCTTAAGTTTGTTTCTGTTTCCCTCCTCGGTAGGCTGTAACATTTTTAAATGTTCCAATTCGGTGCGACTTTCGAAAGAATAAAAAAAAAAAATACGGCTGAGTCTCGGAAAATGATTTCGTTGTTGGGTCCCTTTTCTTTTTTATAACATTTGTTCAGTTTTTTTGACGTTTAGATTAAACGATTTGTACAAAATGAGCGCAATTTGGAAAGCCAAGTGAAGGAATTGGAGGCCAAAGTCGTCCGGATGAGGCGAGCAGCGTGGACAGCCCGTTTTGTTGTCGGTGTCGCAGTCGCATATTTCGGGTTGAGACTGATTCTATGGCTCACTGAAGCAAACATTCCAATTTGAGTTTAATAAATAGGGATAACAATTTATGCAATAAAATGTCATATGAATTAATTTATTCAACCCAAATAAAAAATGTTAGCATAAATTGTCGTCTCTAATATAATAATTGTAAAGCCTTTTGCATTCTGCCTACAGAAATGTCATTTCACTGAGTAAATGGCCATTTTTGGTTAATTAAATCATTTGCTGGAGGTGCAAATGTCGGAAACAGACAAGCTCGTCCCAATAAATTCTTTGAATTGGTCTTTTCTTTTATCAAGTGATAAATAACTAAATTAAAAATTAATGAAATGGCTCTGTCAGATCCCCCCCTCCTCCGCTGTTGCCGGATCCAGAAATTTCGGTTTGGGAAAATTCGTCGGGCCGCCGACCTTTTTTTTGTTGCTCTCGTGTCTGGTGGCTGGGGATGCCGTCTTAGGGACCAATCCGCACTACAAAGACACTTTCGTATTTTGCTCGTTGCCCCCCTCCCCCATGTCCATGTGTTAAAAACCTAATCATTCTCCAATTATATATAGGAAGTAATATTTAAAAATAGAAAATGTATCGAAATCTTTTTTCCATTTTAATTCATAATTTATCAATTTATTTTTTTGCATTTCTTTGTGACAAAACAGAATGAATAACTTATCACTTTTTATGAATCTTTTGAACCGGCGGAGGATAATAAATTTGGTAATATGAGAAATGAATCAACATAATAAGTACATTTCAAATTAGCAAAAGCATTGTCATTAGATTTTGAGAGGAGAGAAAGCGATCAGCTGATTGAATAGCAAGTCGAATGATTGATCAGACTCCCGGATGCATTCCGCCGATGTCCCCCGCGCGAACATTTGGAGTTGGGTTTTGGCTGGCACCCGATTTAACGAAACCGCGCCAAATTCTGAACATCATCAGACCGCCGACACAATAGAAAATGGTCAAGAAAAGGGCAGAGAACTGTAAGGGGATTGTCGAATTGATAAAATCGCCGTTTCGTTACTTACCGCCGCCACCATAAAATTGTTGCTTCCTTTCTCCACCTCCATTTTGTGCCCTTCGGCGAGGACGAAAATGTTAAGGGAATTGCAAAAAGCGAACACTGCCGAATAGGTCATTTCCTGGTAATTTATTAAGCGTCAATTATGAAAGAGATGTGACTTTTTCCCTAATATTGTAACAATGGCCGTTGTATCCCTAAACATTGTTTTTTTCAGCAAAGACCCGAAAAATGGGGGGAAAGTCCGCCGATGCCTACCTTCAGGCAGGGTAAGCACACAATGTAAAGGCATTCACAATTTAATTGTTCATTACCATAATGGGCCATCCTCCGTCCCGTCCCAATGTCAGAAACACTTCACAGTCATACAAAAACAGTGCACAGACAGCCGAGATGAACACAAATTGGACGATGATATTCAGCCAAAAGAACCAAACGCCGGCGGGCGAATCGCCGGGCGAAGAAGCGGCCAAAAGCATGGTCAACAGAATGAAAAGCTAAAGAAGGAGGGGGGGGGGGGGGGGGGGGGTGATAAAAAATCAAAAAAGGGGGAAGTGCCCG
>JAKKIK010002146.1:0-12436 GCA_024500135.1 Heterodera carotae
TCCGACCCCCGGTTTTCGGTTTCGGTTTTTAGCCCAAAAAACCCGGTTTTCGGTTTCGGTTTCGGTTCGGTTAACCGACCGTGAACAACCCTAGTTATTTATTTAGAAGCAATGCTTAAGCAGTGGCTGTAAAATTTGTTAGCTCCCCAAAAAGTTATAAATTGAAAATTGGCATTTTCCCAATTGGCAGGCATCCCATCCGGTATATTTTTTTGAATTTTGATTAGGTGACGAGCGGATTTACAAAATTTCTAGTGGGATTTACGAAATACCCAGCACGAGAGCCACAATAAACAAATGATTGTTATACATCTATGAGGCTTTACCGTTGTGCTTGGCGAGTGCGCGGGTCGACCAGTGGCATTCGCGCCGCGGGGCAAAATGCGATTGGCGAGCAGCACACGCGCGGCGCGCCCTTCGCGGCACGTTTGCACACAAAGCCTGGCGGGCACTGCTGCTCATCCGGCACACCATCACCGCTGCGGCACTTGCGCAGCTCTGCAGTGTCTGGATGCCTGAAAATTAACAAATTTAATTGATTTTTAAATGTTAATTTTTATTAATTGGTTTGTGAGATTTACCTGTAGGGTTCGCGGTTGTCAGGACAATGCCCAGCAGCAGCAATGACAGTTTTTGTGGAGCTGATTGATGATGAAGAATAGTCGCGCATCTGGTGTGCCACGGAGGCTCGCCTAAAAGCTCAATTCACCTGTAGAGACTGGTATGGCATCGCCTAGAGGCACAGATTGTTATTGGGGTCAATGTTGGCGTGCCATAAAACACTCCCCTTCGGGATGGCATCTCGGGAGTAAGAGTCGGGAATGTACCCAAAAAATGTTGTGGACCGGGTCGGGGTGGCGACCAAATTTGTCGAGACCATGGACCGTTAGGAAGAAATGTGTTCCATACGTGTAGGGCAATAAGTCAGGGATGACAAATTTGTCGGGATTGGTATGTCGGGAGTTAGGGAAATGGCTCAAAAGTAGTCGGGGCAGCAAATTTGGCCAGGTTCGGGATCAGAACCTACTACAAAATCCCGCTGTGGCAGCCGCAAATCTACCTGCCGGACATGGGGAATGGATGACAGCACACGAACAGGCCAGGCCGATTTGACATGGCACACACATAGCTGGGAGGGCACTCGGCTAATGAATAAATAAATTAATTAATTACATGACCTTGGGGCAAATGTTGATTGAATTTTATTTATGAAACTTGACTCACACGGCTGGCCTAGCATCACACAATACCGCACCAATTGGCCTAAATAGGCTAAAACAGAGAGAGATTAAAGGCGGCCTATGATATGTCGTTTTTGATGTATTAGAGACCCCCGGGGCTCTATTCTTCGGCCACTCTCAAAAGGGGGTTTACTAAAGGGGGCTTTAATAAAAAAAGAATCAAAAAATGATTTAGATTGATTTAAATGTTTGCGTATTAAAATGTTTTTTGAATTTAAATAAATGTTTTAAAGACGATTTTTAAATTTTTGATTTCAACCTCACCCGGCAGTTGTCCGTCCAAACAATAGGGTTGGCCCATTTGGCTGGTGGTGATCAGTCCGCTAGTTCCGGGCGGAAGCGCGGGACCCACCAGCGGGGGCGGCGGAGGCTGAGGAGGAAGAGGAGGAAGAGGAGGCGCCGGAGGCATAATTGTGCCACCGCCGCCGGCACCGCCATACCCCGCGGCAGTGCCACCAAAAACGCCGCCAGTGACACTCCCACCACAGCACACATAGACGGCAGGCTATGCAAAAAGAGCGTAAAACAAATACCCAATAAAACCCTCTAATAGTGCCCCCGTTTTAATAGAGCCCCATGCTTTAATGGAGTCCCATTTTCAGGGGTGAGGGATTAAAAAAAAATGACTCCCTCCCAACTAATAGAGCCTAAATTTGCTTGACCAACGAACCACGGACGATTGCATGCATGTGTACCTAAAAATGAAAATTTAAAGAATTTGCGTTTCATCGTTGCGCAGGAATGCGGCAAAATCCGTATGATCGGTTTAGTTGTGCCGAGAGCGGCACGATTTTGTAAAATTGAAAAAAATCGCATCCGAGGCCAGCGTGTGCCGACAAATCCCTTCATGACAAAATCCGGTTCATCTCGACCTGATTATTTAATTCTAATCAGGGATTTTGGACGGGATTTTGTTATTTTTTTACGCTAATCGGGAGTTCAGCCCATTGTCAGTCGGGAGATCAATTCCCATCCCAGGGACACCGAGCTGTGCGGGTGGCTCAAGCGAAGTTCTCCCCCATCTCATTTACCCGCTCGGACACATGTGCGGCATGTTTGCATTTGATGCCGACGATGTTGCGGTTGATGGTACAGTGCCGCCTCCGCTGATATACGGTACTGAACGTCGCAATACGGTCAATGAGCAGAGGCGCGGGTTGTTGTTCACCATCAGGGTACTATAATCAGAACGGGGATACTGTAATTAATTGTCTGAGTACGTAACGGTATTATTAGAATGCTGTAATCAGGGCAGGGGTACTGTGTAATTCAGGACAGAGTACTTTAATCAGTCACCAACAAAAAAGCACCTGTAATCATGTGGGCACTGTATGGTGGAGGCCAAGCGACAGCACATGAAAATGCCGCTAACTGACGACTGGGCACATGAAAAGCCTGTGGCAAAATTGTGCCACACAAATTAAGAAAAAATGTATGAAATTAATGCCATATGCGCTTAATATGGGCCTTGGGCAGTTAAAATTCTTTGAATAGTGTGCCTCAGGCAGTTTATATGTAGTATGTATTAAGAAAAGCAGGCTTACCGTGAGGGCACGTCATATCCAACGCGTCTTGGCAAAAATGGTGAGCCCCCTGGACTTTCAAAAAAAATGCTTCAAAATTATCCAAAATTTTCCACCGAACCCTTTGGTCCTCGTAGGCGCTCCACCCAACCGGACAGGTGAGTTCATCAACCGGTGGCCGAAAAGTGATTGGATCTGGCGGCTGTTGGGTGAGCGCCGGTGGCAGATCAGTGGCCGGCTCAGGGGGGTTCGAAAAACCCGAAAAAAAATTTCCAATCGCGCCAATTTTTATTTGTTACTTGCTATATTTACCACGTTCGGGTCCGGTGGCGGTCCGCCAGGTCTGCGGCAGCACACATGGACACCAGGACGATTGGAGAGGGCTGCACGACGTAAAGTTCGAAAACTCAAAACCTCCAAAAAATTTCCCCTACCGCAATCATATCCAGCAGGGCACTCATTTGGCCAACTGATCGGATTACATTGTACGACTCTGCCTAAGAGGTGGATGGCGTGTTTTTTTATGGATGAGGGTCCTTAATAGGGCTGCTCTCCGACCCCCTGGAAGGGGTACGAAATTTCGTGAATGGCACATATCAAAGATCGCGATGGCATAAGGACATCGGGGTTTGTTGAGTATGACATATCGTGGGATCGGATCGAGTGCGTCGGGGAGGGGGGGGGGGGGGCGGGGTTCGAACTTCGAAGTTGGGAAAGATGCCCAAATATGTCGGGGATTCGAGTCCCGGGAGCTGCTGGACCTGGCTCTTGTTGGTATGTCTCGCGCCCGTCAGCGCACAACACCACAGTGACAGGCGTGCCACAGCACACGTACCGGTTCAGCACATGAGACAATTGGCATGTATAGGAGGACTGAAATGGCAAATGTCATGTGTCATGCCATAATCGGCTACAAAAAGTACTCGAATCCATCTCCATATAAAAAATCCCAATATTTCAATACCCCATCGAGAGTGGATTCTATTAGAGAGTGGGGTTCAAACGGAAAAGGGGGGTTCAAATGAAGGGTGGGATTGTGCTAGAAAAATTTTGTATTTGAATCCCTAGTCAGTCAGATTTTGTGCGACCGTTTTTTTTGCCGACCCAAAAATTCTCTTTGAAAATGGCACTCTGCCCTAACTTTGCTGCAAGATGAGCCTGGTCCGGTGCACTCCTCCGGCCTGCCATTATTGGGTTGCAACAGTGCGGCTTGGCCTGGCACTGGGCAGACGCGGCTGGAAAATTTTTTGAAAAATTTTCTTTTGAAAATCCTAAACCTCCCAACCCCCTCCAACCAACCCACCCGGGCTCGGTGCTTTCGCAACACAAAAATTCGCTTGCGCGATTAATCGCCTCCAGACATTGGGCTTCTGCCGGGCACATAGAAACATCCATTGGAGAACACCGAATCTGTGGGGGGAGGGAGCCAATAACGATCATTTTTTGCATCAATCAGTAGATCAATTAGCCCTTTGTTGGTCCCAAATAACAGCGAACTGATCACTAATTAAAATTATGTTTGACCACCAATAAATTCAGTCTCTTCCTTTACTAACTCAGCATGATCTTACCAGTCTCTTTAACAAATTCAGAATGGCCTCATCAGTCTCTCTTCTGACTCAATCTCGTCGACCACGTCAGTCTGGTAAGATCTGTCTCTCTGACCAGAGCAGCCTGCTGGTAAGATCTTTCTCTCTAACCAAATCAACTTAATACGGTCAGTCTCTCTAACAAGTCCAACTGATCATCTCTTTGAGTCAATCAGCATGTGATCTGACCAATCTCTTGGACATTCAAACATGTAAGCACTAACCGGGCTCTGTGTGCGCAGATCCACTGAGGACACAAAGCCTTGCGGGCACATTGCCAATGCCGGGATGGAGCAGCACACAAACCTTTTTAATTAGGGCATTATTAAGCCTAATGACAAAGAACAATTAAAGGGCGTACAAATTTGGTTGGCCCAGCGATTCCTCACACTGGTACCCATTTGGGCACGCGTTGATGCCCTGGCGTGGCGAGCAGTAGCGCGGGCGTGCCCCATCGCGCAACAAAATTTGCTGAAACAAAAAAAAATTGTGGTTTTGACGTCCCCCCCATTTCTGGCATTGCCTGATTTGGACAAATTGGCGTTGCCGAGGGCGGTTGGTTGCGCAAGCGACTACAGCAAATGTTCATTTCCGGGTCTTCACGTGAATGCATACATTGGTACCTATGGTGTGTGTGCGTTCAAGTTTAAACTTCAGACAAATGCCCTGGCATTTTGGGTTAATACCCGACCCCGACAGTGCCCGCCAACTATATCCAGATCCAGAGTCAATCCCCGACGCGGATATTCTCCGCCCTAAACTTCCCAGATCCGCGGACAATACGGATGACCGTTACCCCGAACATCCTCAGATCACCTACATTTTTGGGTCTCGTCCTCCTCCTAAAATCCCAGATCCCTAACATTCTTGGGTCAATCCCCAACCCCGATAGTCTGTCCTAACATCATATTAAGACAGACTATTGGACCATAGGGCCTTATCCGCGACCCCGGCATCAAGGCTCCCCGACACGTAGGACCAGTGTCGGGGACTGTGCCAATTTATACGCTTTTTTCCTGTTTTGCCCCCCCCCCCCCCCCGCCACCTCCATGAAGTTCCTTCTAGACTAATTTCAATGCCAAGAGAAGTGAATGAGTGTCTAGTTTAGCTTTTTTGATGCTAAATTTAATCCCCATTTACCCCTCGCTGCATTGGTCCGGCGCTATCAAATCGCACGGCACGTAGCCAATTGCCGATGGTTCAGGTTGCATGCCCACAGGGCATAACTATCATTAATTTTTTAAATTGGTAGCTTTTTGAAAGAATTTTTTTACAGGCATTGTTTGCCGCGAATTTCGACAACAGATCATCATGCCGAAGGCATTCATTGCCGAAACGCAACCGCTCCCGCTTGGGCAACGCTGGGCGCCCAAATCGCAGAACACATTTTGGCCCTAAAGCGCAAAAATTTCTGCAATTTTGACGCCAAAATTAGGGGTGTATTTCTCAGCGCGAACATTTGAGCGCCGTAAAACATTATGAAATTTGTGTGCCATACAAACATAAGTCAGTATGTCCAAGAGCCTAAGCTGCTTAATGCTATATGAAATTTGGGATGGTATAGAGGCAAATTTTCTCGAGACGGAACCGAGACAGAACCCCGTAGATTTAATCCGAGAATGATCGCGATTGCGATACACGAGAAATCGAGAATTAACCCGAAAACCGAAGTGTTTAGCGTAACCTTTTCCAGACTTTGAGACAAAGAAAAATCTCGGTTCAAGACTAGGTTTGTCGGTTTGAAACCGAACCGAAAAACCGAGAAAATTGTTTTCGGTTCGGTTAACCGAAACGGCCGGTTTCCGTCTCGGAATTTTTCAGAAACCGACAACCCTATTCAAGACCAAGACCGTAAATCTGGCATCCTTCAGACTACAGACAAAAATGTGTATCCAAAAAATGGGGGGACATTTCTCAGCACGGGCACTTGAGCGCCGGAGGGGCAACGATAGGTGGGCTCGTCGCTGGAAGCTGTGCGCCGTGGGATGGGCGGCAGCAGTAAAAAGGGCGAATTGTTGTTGTTGAACTGCTCGTCGCTGCCGGATTCGCCATGCCCGCGCTGTGGCGGCGCCAGCGGGCGCTGTGCTCGCCGATTTGGTGACCGTTGCGCACTACAGCACACCGAAATGCGCGGGTTCTCCATTGACCGCTCACAAATGAACCTGTTTTTACAATAGTATTTGACGAAATATTCGTTGGAATAAATGCCTAGGGTGGTTATTTTAAACGCTCTTCGAGGCTGTGGGGGATGGTTTTTATGAATAGGTCTATTTTGTGAGAGTCTTTACGTTAAGTGCCACATATGAAGGAAGACTCTAATTAAGGGGGGGGGGGGCTCTGTCCTGGAGGAGGGGCACTAATGGGGGGTGAGGCTCTAATTTTAGGTTAAGTTTTTTCTTCTTTTAACCCCTCAAGGTTCCATTATGATTTTCCCTTGGTGACCGAAGCTTCTCCTTTAGGTTGGAATAGAGTCCCAGGGGCTCATTTTTCAACCTTCTTCGAGGGAAAGGGGATGTGCTTTGTTTAAATTGGGGTTTCAAATTTATGTAGGGCTCTATTTCATGAGGGTCAGGTCTATACGGTAAGAGCCCTATATGAAGGGCGACTCTAATTTAGGGGGGGGGGAGGCTCTGTTCTGGGGGAGCGGCACTAATGGGGGGTGAGGCTCTAATCTAGGGGAGCAGAAGGATCTAATTTACGGTGACTTTACCAGAATCTCTCAATTATATGGGTGGAGGGATCTAATTTAAGGGTGGGGGCTCTAATTAAGGGGATCAAATTTAGGGTGCGTTCAAAGAGTTATTAATGATTTTCCCCTGTACGCCCAAAAGTTTTATGCCCACCCATCGCCGCATGGCACGCGCCCGTCAATGGTACAGTGCCGGGCCAAACCGTTGTCAAGAAGTTCCATGCGCTCGTCCGGGTTCGGACAGGACATCGAGCGCATGGACACGGACCGCGCGGTCTGACGACTGTGGTCACGTTGTTTCGAATGGTGATGATGTCGATGGCCCAATTGGTGGTGCATTATGTCCTCCTCTTTTACAAAGAAATTATGATGGCACTGGCACACAATATAGAAACGTCAAAATAAAGGCTTTAAATTGCCGTGTTTCCTCTAATAGAACCCCTGGGTGTGATTTCCTTTATATTTCCCCAATTTTTCAGTTTTATTATTATTTGCTACCTTCTTCGCCTCCAGGTTCACAGCACACAAATTGTTGGCTCATCGGTGACAGCAGACAAGCGGCAAAGCTGGGACAACTGCCACGGATTGTTGGATGACAAAACTAAAGAAAACTTCTACATTAAAAAAAGTAGAAATTTCCTAAAATAGAACCCCCGGGGGTTCTATTTTTTAACCAAGGTTGTCACAGATTCAGTCTTAAAATAGTGTCGGACATTACCGCAAATTCATATACATGTCCGTCTGTATCAGTCCATTTCTCAAAAATTTTATCTGTATACACCCATATCGGATGATCCGTGGATAGCTGCCGTAGTTATGACCTTGGTATTCATTTCGTGTCAGATTTTCAAAAAAGTACAATTTTTGATACACGGATTGTCCGTGACCAACCCCCCGCGTTTAGTAGTTTAAAATTACAGAAACCAATACTGACAAAGACTAATCCCGAATCATAATCACTGAATACCAAAAGATCCACGCCAAGCCGTTCTGAGTCATTATAAACTTAGTTATAAAATGTTGTGCCGTTTCTTACTATGTTTAGCTTGTCCGACGCGCTCCATCCCTTCGGGCACAACGCACGGCGCTGCTCATCACCGCCGGCGCCAGTGCAGCAAATGCTCACGCCGGGCACACTGCTGGCCTAGGGCACAAAAAAAAATCACAACAGAAGTTAGTTGAGAAAATTGAACCCCCGGGGGCTCTAATAAGGGAAGCACAGCATCCGGGAGTGACGAGAATTACTAATTAATTTTTTTCTTAAAAACAACAACATTTTGGCATATTTGCTGACCTGGCACAATGTGTCCTGCGGGCATGCCACTGGGTCATTAATCTGAAAATTAAAATTATTATTTATTACACATATCGGAAATTGTCTAAATGGCATTTTCTGTGGTACAGTATAGTTTAATTTCCAGTGCTCAAAAATACGGTAGCACACCTCGCAAATTTGCGGATTTTCGCTGCTGGGAAACGGTGTGCCATCGGCGACGGCACATTCAAATGATGGCGCTATGCCACAGCATACCTTAATTTGCGAATTCATGGTGATCAAATTAGCAATGAAATGCCATTGCTTGACATTGAATTATTGTTAAGCCATTGCCTTGTCCCCCTTTCTAATACCCCACCTCCAGTTGAACCCCCTCCCCTTTAAAGTAGATCCCCTAGGTAAAGGGTAGGCGGTAAAATGAAAAAAATGATCCGCCGTATTGTAAAAACTAAGCACTTCGCTGCTCACCCGCTGTCCGGTCGGTGCTCCGCTTGCTGCAAATAACGTTTCACGGCATTTCGACTCGTCCGGGCACACTTCCGGATGCGTTATCGAACAGAGTCGAACATAGCCTAAGGGAAGGCTGTCCGATTTTAGAGCTAGATCGAACAGAATGGCCTAGACGAAAACTTAGTATTTTTGAATCCCCAAATATGAATTTATTTCCCGGCTGGAAAGACAATGCCATTTCAGGGAGTTCGGTCTCCATTGTCCACAGATTTTGTAACAAACCAAAAGGACAACCCTTACCATGCTGATCATGGAGCGGATGTTCCGCTTGACGAGGACATTGGCCCGATGGTCCGCAACAAATGTGCCGGTCGTTGTCGCAGCGGAACGCCGGCGGACAGTCCATGCTGTGCTCGCATTGTGCCACATCCGCCGTTGTGCCGAGCTCAATGAACGGAATTTCGCCCGGGGCGCAGTGTCGCTTATTGAAGAGAATGTGCGCCAGGCCATTAGATGGAGTCGAAACTTTGTTCATCAGCTTAACGCATTTAATTAGATCCACATACAATAGAGCCCCCCCCCCCCTCATAAAAAGAGTCTTTTTCAAGGGGAAGGGTTGAAAAAAGCACCCTCTCTAATCGAGTCTCCCTTGAGAGTTAATTTCGAGAGATAGGGGGTTCAATTGAAGGCGGAGGGGGCTCAATTGGAGGAGAGGCTTAGTTCAAGTGGTATTAGGTTGAGTAATTTTTTTTCACTCTGTTAATCATCCTCTTCTCCGCATCCCTACATTGTCTCGTTGGACGGCACAACATTGGTAGTCAGCAATCCAAAAATTGAAGCGGCATTGTGCCGCCGGAGGGCATGCCATCTTTGAGTGGTGTTGTTGATATTGTTGTTGTTGTGGGGAACAGGTTAACACCTCGCCATCTTTGTCAAACATTGGCATTTCACCGGTTGGGCAGCCTTGGGTCAAACAACAAAAATATTTAAAATTTCAGGGGCTCAATTTTTCAACCTCCTTCAGAGAGGACAGTTTTTCCTTCAAAAACGGGGGGTTCTATTAGAGGAAGGGGGGGGGGGCTCGGTTCTGCATCACACTTGTTCAATACTTGATTTGATGCCCTTCGACGGCATCAGTTCTTTTTTGGCTAAAAACCACTGTTTTCGGGGTCCGGTTCGGGGAACCTAACTATTTTGTATGTAAATATACCTGAGTCCGGCTCACAGCATTGGAATCGATCAATCTGAAAATTTCATTGTACTGATCCTGATCTTCCAAGGGCAAAAGTGCCATGTAAACAAAGGGATACAACAACGGCACACTGACTGACCGTGAAGCTCCATTCACAAACTGAATTGCCCGGGCATTCGGGGAGTGCGCCTGGCACGCACAACTGTACGCTGCCGTTGTTTGCGTGCCGCAACACGCGTTGGCCGGTGCCGCAACCTTCGCCCGGGTCTTTGCCACAACAGCGATGGTGGCCGCCGTCCAGTGAGTCCTCATAGCAAAGCGCACCGCCTTAAGACAACAAATGAAATATTTTGAAAGAGATTTAACGCAAAAAAACTACCTAAATAATGTAAGGGATTTTTTAATTGGTGCCTCTTAATCGGGCACACTCAGATGGGATGGCACAAACGCTACCTCCCGGGCGTTTTTGAACCCAAAAATTAGAATGCGGAACCGAACCAAAAAATTTTCCAACCTACGCAGCATAGGATGGAATGCCGTATTTGTTGCTTTTAGGGAGGAAAGCGGGGGAGGGGGGTATTTTTCGGTAGAGAAATGGTCCAAAAATAACAGCAAGCTCAGCAAACAAGGGTTAACCTGGACAACTGCTTGGCCTTGTCGGTTCACAGCTCAGCCATTCGCCGTTGATGTTCTGAAGCTGGCGTGTGCCTGAGGCAATTAATTTTAAACAAGAAATTCGTGCCAAGAAATTGTCCCACGAGGGGAAAGAATATTGATTACCCTTAGGGCATCCAACAGGTGGCGGTGCTTGGTCCAACGGTTGTGCACAACAAATGCGTGAGTGAACATTGCACAGCGACGGTGGCAAACAGTCCTCGTCATGTTGGCACTGCTGCACTGTCTGGTTGGGCGCTGTAATTTTTTGTACAATTTTTTTGTTGGCCCATCTCTGCGCCGTCCATATTGGCACCGAAACTGACTTTTTAGGGCAATGCAAAAATCCCCCGAGGTGACAGACGATGGGCGTTAAACTCGAGACATGAGATTTATAATAAAGTCCCCATGCCACGGCGTTAAGTCAACTGGTCGATTGAAAAAAGGCCAACAACATTAGCTATATCTTTTTTGTTTGTCAGCCAATTTTTACAAAATTGGTATCCTTCGAATGCTCTATGTGTTCATAAGCTATGATTAATCAAAAGCTAAATGTTCAAAGAATTAGCAAAAAAGTTAAAAGTAAAATGAATAAAAATTCACGAAAATCCGTATTTTTTTGTGAATTATAAATCAAAATTTTTTGAGGATGCTTAATCGTTTAACTTCTGCTTATCATGGCATGTAATGCCGAGTGATCAATTTTGTAGAAATTTGCTATCAAAAAAGATAAAGCCTAAAAATTTTAACCACCATCTTACTACAATCATTTTAAAAATCTTGAAGATTAAAAATATGGCTTTTTCTCAAAAAACTAAAAATTTCGACGGGAGCGTTTTTTGGTGTATCATGAATGTAGATTACACCCCATCCTCGCTTTCATAAAAGTGCCACTTTCAAAAACATGGAGCCAGGGTAAGCGCAAAAATGGCACACATACGCATCAGCAGAGGGCGTCCCTGGTGCGCACCGCACAATTCGTCGTTGTCGTCCGTCTGAGTACCACCAGCACCAAGACTTGGTGAGAACGCACTGCTGCTGGTCCTCCAAGTGTGGACAAAGGATGTACAAAAAAGTACCAGGAACAACAACAACGATACAGCGAGATGCATGCACTTAGTGCTGCAGCATGCACGCGTGCCGGTAGCGACGGCATGCACTCGTGGTAATGATGCTGAAGACACTACTGCAGTGTATCGGTGACTGCAGTTTGGTGACAGCCGCCGGCGTCTGTTGATAATCATTGTTGTTGTTGTTGTTGTTGTTGCTAATGCTGAACTGCTGATGGTGATGATGATGTTGCTGCTGCTGTTCCATGGAACTGTCCACGCTGCAGTCCATGTCAACAGTGCCCGCGAGCGGAGTACAGTAACCCGACTGACAACAGAAAACGGTGTTGGCACATTGGCTACTACGGTAGGTAAGTGGCAAATTAAAAACTTTGGTTCCTGATGCTTAAGGGCAAAATTAATTTCAAGCCAATGAGGCGATAATTTTTTGCTTTTTAAAGCTTGGTACATCTTTTTGAATGCCGTATTTCCTATACCGGGGGGGGCTCTATTTTTCAACCGCGCAAACTCGGGCCTTTATTTTAAGTGGGAGAGGGCTCTAATATAGGAATACAGTCTATTTTAAAAGATTATTTTTTGTTTTGAGATTGATATAATTCGCAATAAACTTGGTACGTCTTTTTGAATGCCGTATTTCCTATACCGGGGGGGGGGCTTTATTTTTCAACCGCGCAAACTCGGGCCTTTATTTTAAGTGGGAGAGGGCTCTAATATAGGAATACAGTCTATTTTAAAAGATTATTTTTTGTTTT
>JAKKIK010002147.1:0-12431 GCA_024500135.1 Heterodera carotae
AACAAATATACCTTATATATAAATTCATTTTATTAACTGTAGTGAGTATCTATTCAAATCAATTATATTAATATATAGTTTTTTTTTAATCTGGGTAATGATAACAAATGCTGTCAGCTCTAAACCGAACAAAATATTTTCGCTTAAATTATTATGTGAACATGACAAGCTCCTAAAATTGAAATGTAGGCCAAAAGATCTTTATTCTATGATTATTCTTAAATTTCCATAAAGCACTGATAATGCGAACCTTTAATTGATACCGCAAGAGGATAATAGGAACAAATGCCATTAAATGTAATTTTATCTCATAATTTTTTTTTCAGACGGCTTTTTTTAAATTAATACAATTTAAGATTAAGTATTTATTTTTTATTAACGAAAATTATATTGTTTATAAAAATAAAAGCCCTCGCACAATGATAAGTAATAAGTAATAATAATGAGAATAAAAATAATAAAATCTAAATAAAAATTAACAAAAATCAAACCATAAATAAATACAGGAAATTATTAAAAATACATGAAATAATGCCTATTTTGATTTAAAAAGGAGCAATATCGATGTGGTCTACATTGATAAAAAGAATTTGGGTTGAATTTTGGACAAAAATAATCTTATATGTATGCAAAAATTAAAAATATATATAATATTTAAATCATTTTATTTGCAAATAAGTGCGACCTAATTATTTAAAGTTTAGAAAATTAAACTAATTAAGAAACTGTCCGCGAAAAAAGAAAAAAAAATTTAATTTATATTTGGGAGGTTGACGACGGAAAAAGTTGTTAATTAAATTATGAATCAAACATAAATCTTGCTTGTAAAAAAAAGATTATGGTTTTATGCATCAGTATGATAATGTAAATAATCACGCAATCCTTTAATAAAAGTATATATAGAATTAAAACATTAAAAAATAAATTTACTTAATGCATCAATAAAAATGTTTTTTTTTAAGTATTAAAACTATAAGTAATAGAAAACTCTATTTTTTAAAATAATAAGAATTAAAATTATTATTTTGTTCGATAAAGTGATATAATTAATGAATTTTGTTTGTTATTGGCATGTCATTTGATTTAAATGGTGCTAGTGCGTTAGTTAAATTAGAAATTGTTTAATTGCTCGACATCCAATTAAAAAATTTGGACTATCATACGCTGATAGATATCAAAATGCTGTCAACGTCAAACTTCAAACCGTGCGACAAAATTTTATTTGTAAATAAAAATTTAGTTTTAAAATACAAAGATCAGATGACCAATGCCTTAAATTTGCATCCCCATGAACTCCAGTATCAGGATCGGAACTAAATAAACAGATTTAAGTGAACACAAAGACCCGCGATTTCATTACAGCAAAAGGATTAATCTTCTAATTCCAAAAAATGAAAAAAGCTATGTTTTTCAATTGAAAGTTGAATTATGTTATGCAAATAATAAAGCCTTAGAGAGTTCAATTAATTAGGGAAACTGATCAAACCTATCATTACATTGACAAGACACCCATGAACAAGGCGTTAAAAAAACTTCAAATTATCTACGAAAAAATCTCTGCAAAAAAATAACTATAATAATTCTTATTTAAACGATACGAGACAAAAATTTTAACGTTAAATTGAAAATTTGAATATATTCACGCATGGAAGATAATTTCAAATAATTTATGGGACTAAAAAATTAATTCCATAAAGGTATTAATTTAGATTAGAATATAAAATTTGAATATAATCGATGATTAGGAGGAAAAAAAAGAAAAATGACTAAATTTAAACAATATAATATTTATCCAAGAAAAAACCCAAGGGTTACTTTTGATTATTTAAATAAATAAATATATCTCCTGTCGTTAAAAAATGGATCTTCATAAAATTTTATTGCACTGACAAAGGAAGCAGGGTTGTTCCGGGTTACCCGAAACCCGACCCGAGCTTTTTTCAGCAGACCCGACCCGAAACCCGACCCGATATTTTTCTCGACCCGGAGCAACCCTGAAAGGAAGGACTAATGACCGTTTCTATGCGCCGCATCGCATACTCTAAGGTTATATTTCAACATTATGGATTGGATAGTAATTACTTTAAAAATAGAGTTCAAAACAATATACAAATAAATTAAGATAAAACAAGAAAAATGGCTAAATTTAAGCAATAAAACTTTGTCATAGAACTTTATTCAAGAAGAAAAATTATCGCTTTCGATTATTTAACTAAAATAAATATGAAGCGATGATATAAAAAGAATAAACAAAATATATTATTGTTAACAAACCTAACAACAACCCAACTTTATTTTTCATAAAGCCTAAATATTTTATCCTAAATTTTGTCAAATTCCGCTCTTACTTAATCAAATTAATTCCGTGTTTTAATTTTTCGATGCTGTATTTACTGCACCTATATTTAAAAATAAAATAACTTATTAGAAAACGAAAATTATTAAAACAAACAAAAGCAAATGCGACGTCAGCAGCGAGAGGAGGTATTTAAAATCGGTTATGTTGAATTATTTAGTAGTGCTGCTTGCACGCCGTCGTGCAAAAACGCTCAACCACGTGTATCGTCTGTCAGCAAGTCGTTTTATTGTGCTCGCTTTATTAGTTAAAATTTTAACTAATAAAAAAGAAATATAAAAGAAAAAGACGATTTATACTTAAAAGATACTCAGTTTTTCAATATTTATTATAAAAATAAAAAAGGAAAAAAAATAACTGATCGCCTAGTTCAAGATCAAGACTGGCTTTATTTAAAAGATTGATTTTAACTCGACTTGTATTTAAAGAAAAGACGCTAACAGAATTTGGATTTTTAAAAGAGCAGCTGAAAATAATAATTTGCTTTGACCGCGTCTCATGAAATACTTAAAATCTGGCTACCGTATATCGTGGTAACAATTAAAGAATTCCTCTCGTCATTAATAAATAAATTACATTTTTTATCTACCTGATTATTGTTTTGTTTGTGTCGACGCGCTGACACATAATTAAAATTTGGACAAATACTCCTTTTTCAAAAATTTTTTAAAAAATATTTTCGTCACACAATATTTCATTTCGGTTTAAATTAGTATTTTCGTATACTAAGCATTAAGAATATTAATTAGTTTAACGTGGATACAATAAAATCAAATTAATACAAGTGAAAATAAATTTTATTCAAACGAAAAATAGTGACAAAAAAAGAAATATAAAAAACGTCAACAGTTGATGTTTAGCGAAATTACCGTCGCACAACGGGAAACATATTTCCGATCATTGGAGAAAAAACTTTTTCTAGTTAAACTACATCAATTATTGAATAGATGATATCTGAGAATCAATATGCAATTTAAAATTTTAAAATGGTAAAATTAAAAAATCAAAATAATATTTGTCTAAGTTTTAAAACTCATTAAATTAAGTATGAATAAATAAATTGTTAACCAGAATGAATATTAATATTATTTAAATAACTTATGTGTGTAGCGTCGTGCTGTTTTTACAAAACCATCACATTCATGTTATCATTATAATTATACGAATTTTTACTTATAAAAAATACTAATTTTAAATGTTTGAAAAAACTAATTTCAAATTTTTTTCACAACGTGTAACTTCTCGAGTCTTCCAGATGCTGTAATTCTGTCTCACTATATTTAAACATAATAAGACCTAATAGAACGAACTTAATTCCAAAGTTAAAAATTAAATGATTGAAGTTTAACAAATAAATACTCAAAACAACATTTTTAAATGGGGACCTTTAATGTTTCTTTGGCTTAAGTATAAAACTCACACAGAACTGGATGTTTGATAAAATTGGAACTGAAATGAACGACTGCTGCATCTCCAAAACAATTTCAGGAATCTTTTGATCAATTTATATTCGGCATCAGCATCATGCGATACCTTAATTTTATATAAAATCAGAAAAAGAATATAAATTTTTTTAAAGGCTTTGAATTGCACTTAACAAAAATTAAATTAAAATACAATAAAAAGGAAAGCATAAGACAAATCTTTAAGAAATTGGGAAAAGTTGTCTAATAAAATTGAACCGACGAAGGACAGCGAATTAGCATAACTCCTGGTCTCTATGGATGTATTATGTGTTGCCTTTTTAATAGTTTTTTGGTTCTCTCCAAATTATGGCCAAGATTGAGGCAAGATGGTATTGTCCATTGTTGACGTGAAAAATTCCCTTTACCTAATAAATATTTATAGTTAAAAAATGCTTGCAAACTAAGAACAAGTGATCTCAATCAATTCAGATAAAGGAATTATTCTAAATATTCTCCACTATTAAACAAAAAAGACTGTTAATTAAAAATTATTATTAATTATCATGAAATTCAGAAAAATTAAACACATATTATACGATTATGTAGTCGAGATTTAATTGTTGCAACATAAGCGGATTATGATAAAGTAAAAGCTAAAAATAAAATTTCTTCGACTGTGACGACAGAAACAACTTCCACCACCTCTTGTACGAGAAGATCACTGTGCTCCCGACTTCGTACTTTATTAAAATACCAATTATAAAAAAAATTTTAATGCTTTCGCAAGATACAATGCAGGTTATAATAAATCTTGATATTTGAAAAATTTAAAGCATATCTTGAACAAAATTTTTTTTTAAATCCTTTAATTCTGTTCAGTATATTATAGAGGTTAATTATGGTTGATTTAATTTAATAATAAAACAATTCTAAATTGTTTACCTAACATACAAATAAATTAATATAGTTAAGTTTCTTTACCAAATTATAAAGGCTAATTAAATAGGAAAATAGCTTGCAAAAATATTGTTAATATACGAAACAGCAATAGCTTTTTCCCGGAAAAACACGCTTCAACCTTCTTAATTTCGAATCAATTTATTGTATATGGCTTTTATACCGAAATAATTTATTGTATTAGGGTTGTTATACCGAAATAAAAAATATTATTAATACAGGGATGGGCTAGCCCGGATATGCTTAAATGTCGGTGGTCGGTCACTGAGAGCGGGAAGTGTTAGTAAAATTTTTTTGAAGCTTTTTTTGCAGTTTTTGAAAAAAAATTGATATGCTGTTAATGTGTCCAGGTAACTCAATGGAAGATCTTACATATGGATTGAGTGCAGGCGTGTGGGTCAGGGATGGAACCGGATGCCTAAAATTAAAGTTCGAAATTCCGGCGCCCGCAAAAAAGTCTGAAATCCGGAAATGGAATTTCGGATCCCAAGAAGGTCAGCAATTTCGGAATCCGGAATTTTTTCAATTAATTAAATCAATAATCCTTATAATTTCTCATTTTGCCTCACTTTCCAAATTATGTAAATTTTTTGTCTATTGTTTATAAATCTTTATGAGGAGCTTTATTAAAGCGGGAAAGGTTTTCAGCTACCATCTTTTCAAAAATGTGCCCAAATTTGATGGTTTTTTTTAGTCAAAAATCATTTTAAATCCTAACTATTTTTGAAAATTCTTTATTTCTTCTGATAGTACGCCCAGGGTATTTTCCGGAATCCGGTTACACCCTGCTGGGTGTGATTTCGCCTATCTTTTATTTTTCACACCAAGGTTGTACATCAATGATGGCGTTTACGGGTCCTTCAACTGCATCTTATTTGACTATTCTCAATCCCGGGGTCGTCCACTGTTTAAATTTTGCCAGAATTTTGCCGAGGACGACATTAGCGATGTCGAGTCGTCCTCCCAACAACTGTTTCTTACCATCGTCTGGGGCCAAACTTGCGTAAATTAAAAAATGTTTTTTTTTTATTAATTATCTTATTTTAGGATGGCCTGGACCAAGTGGAGGTATGTTTTACAAACACCGAATGCTGCATCGGTATGGAAAAAGGGGAAATTTGCTTTTTCTAATAAAAAGAAATGAAATTTTCCGAATTACTCTCCTCCCAAACAAAAAAAAAAATTAAGAAAAATTTGCCAATTCCCTCCCCTCCCCCCCCCCGAAATTTTTTTCTGGTTACGGGCTTGGAATTCTTAATATTAGAGTTCAGGAGGATTTATTTTCAACTCTCCCCCTCCCTCTCTCAATGGATCTTTATTAGAGAATGGGCCTCTATCAGAGGGTCTGGGCTTTTTCAACATGAGTAAAGGGCGCCAATTAGAGGAGGCATGCGGTTCTTCTAATATAGGAAATACAGAATTCAATGGAAATTTTAGTTTAGATTGTTTAATTAAGGCTTAAACTGAGATGCGCAAAATTATTGTTGGCGAGTGGTGGTTATACAATAAAAATATAGACACTTAAGTGCACTTATAATTAAAGCACCGGCTTCGGGATCAACAGATTTATTGATCAGTTATTTGACCATTTTACTCATATTGAATATATTGGCTAATGAATTGATCAATTTTTTGACTCGTCATTTTTTAGGATCTAAATTAGTCTTTTTAAATTCGTTTCAATTTGAAGTTACACTTCGGTTGCTGCGTCAAACTTCAACGGTTTCGACACACCGAATTTGTTTTTATGCCATATGCGAATCAGCTTGGTGAGACCAAAATTTTTTTTTGCCTAAATAGTACTTATTTTCTTTAATTGACTCCCCTCCCCCAATTTATTGAATCTCCATGCTAATTAGAAGGACCCGAGCGGTAACCTGTACCAACTCGTCCGAACTGCTCGAACTCTCGCCCATAATTTCGCGCATTGACCGATCCACAATTCATAATGGCATTTATTAATTCTTAAATAGAACCTTCTATAAAAAAAAATTCATTTCATGTATTTAGCATAACTGAGAAACCGAAAATTAAGAAAAACAAATATTAAGAAATATGATGGAAGAAATAAATAACGCATAAAAAACTATAATTCAACATAAAAGCCTATTATATAAAAGGCAATTGTTCTAAATTCAATCTTTTTTCTCAAGCTATTAAATCCAAAATGCTAAAATTTGAACATAAATATGGATATAAGCCTAAAAATGAACTAAATATGGGCATAATCCCGTAGACAAATTGCATTTAAAATTTTTTTTTTATTCCTTTTTGCTTTTTTGTCACAGCACTCATTTTCTGTCAGTTGCTGTATATATATTTTCATGCATTCTTCTGCCATTTTTATGCACACAATGCACCTCTAGCAATAAAAAAGGCTCGACGAACGGCGAAATGGACCTTTTTCCTTCCAAATTACATTAATTGAGAATATTCATCATTCAATTCGACTAAAGTAATTCGATGCCACCCACACCACACACATCTTATTTAATTTAAATAGACAGAAAGGCAAAAATCGTAAAATATTAAAATTGAACTAAAATATTGACCAGAACTTCCTAACTATTAATAAAATTTTAATTGAATGCCTTTAAATGAGGTTAAAGCAGAAATGGCATCGAAAATTTTCCGAAATCACTTAGATAAGTTTTTGGGGTCAAAATTATGTACATTTTTTTAAAACAATTTATGAGTGCTTATGGACATTTTTCTACAAAATCAGCATGTGCGGCGCATTCCTCTCTAGTCCAAAATATGAAATAGTATGAAAAGGTAGTAAAGTAGTCAGCATGAATAAAGAAATTTACATACACATAAATCCGTTTCGTAACAAAATTTCTTTCAAATATTAGCCATAAAACCGAAATTCTATCCAAAAATCAATACAAAATAAGTGAAGTGAGCCCAAATCAGTACATGATTACAATAAGTACAAATGGGGGAGCCCAGGGTTAAAGCATGATTGTGCAATTTCCATGTGCATTAACTTTGCTTATATAAGTTGGTGGTTTTATTTACATATTTTTAACTTTTTCAGGTTTTTAGTAATATTTTCAGGTTTACGAAAAAAATCCTTAACAAAAATGCAATAAAATCAAAATGCACACGTAAAAATCATATTTTTCTTACCCTAAAATCAAAAATTCTCATTAAAAAAAAGTCAACTTTTTGCTTTTATTGATTTTCATAAAGTTAAGAATCAACAGCTAAGGCATATTAAAGACAGCCTAGCGGAAGGCAATTATTTAAAAATTCTTATATTTCAAAACCAAAAAGTATTCAAATTTTTCTGTTAATTACTTATCCACTCAAATTCCCTAAAATTAATAATTTTGTGTAATAAAATCAAAATATTAAGAAAAAAAGTAATGAGAAAAAGCATATGAGGAGAGGTATTGTGAATTTTAAGTCAGTAAAAATTATAAAACGCACATCAATCTTGGCATTTACTCCAAAGAGATAATTACCAAACATTAGCGAGAGTTGCTTTATTAGTTTGTAAAAGAATGCTAATTTATTTAAATTATTATCCAGACCTTTTTTAATCAACATGTTATTAAATTATGTTACAATTTGCATTTTTGGAAGCAATTAAATCAATTAAAATTGGAATAAATAAGCATCTAAAAAACTAAATATCTACTTCGGCTTCGATCGTTGTACAAATATAATAAAAATTCCCTAAAATCAAAAAAAAATCCTAATAAAAAATTGTCGAAAATCAAAAAAATTTCATATTCAGGTTAAAATGATTTTAGAGCTACCAATGGTTTTTTAACTTGTTCAAAAAGATCATCACTATTGAGTTTTTACGGAAGTATGACAATGCATAAAATATTTATAATGTACATAATTCAAAAAATACATTGAAATGAGAATAAAAAGATTAATTATTGATATTTGACAATAGCCACAGCAGGATAGCGAGTATTGGTTTTTCATCAAGATGAATAACTATTAAACAAAAAATTAAATTATGGATAAATTTAAAGTCCCGTTTGTTCCAAAATAAATATTTGCAGTAAAAATCAAATGAAATTTATTTGGAATGTTTTTACAAAAAAAAATAACAATAAATTTCAAAATCTGATACAAAAGAGAAAACTCAAATTGAAAAAGCTGTCCCAATTTAAAATGCCTTGACTCCACTTCAACTCTGTAAAAAATCAAGAAATTTATTAATCAAATGCAAATATATAATTATAAAAAACTACGTCAAAATTGGCAAGACAAAAAACAATTGTAATAAATTAAGATTTTTTTTCTTACTTGAAAAGGTGCAAAAACAGCATCAACACCGGAAGAAATAGTTAACCATCTGTCGGAGCACAGTCTTAAAAAATGGGTCCAAAAAACTTGCATGAGGTCGTCGAAGCTTCGATGCGTTTAAAACTATTGCCCAATTTCCTTTATTCAAAATTATTCAGTCAGTTAAATGGACATCGAAAATAATTAATATTTCATTTTGATTAAGTGGCAGCAAAATAATGAATTTTCTGCGTGAAATATTAAAATATATTAATAAAAAAATTTCTTCTAAATCATATAAAAGACGAACCATTGAATTCAATATTGACTTATAATTAAACGGCAAAAAAATAAAAAAATATGTAAACACCAAGCTTCAGATAATAAAAAAATAATAAATTTTCTGGTCTGTAGTAGTGCTAAATTAATTAAATTAATTCTGACAAATAAAATGAATGATTATTAAAATAACCCCTGATAAAATTAATTGAAGAATAACAAATAATTAATGTAATCGGTATGGAAATTATTGCTAACTTGTGTAATTAATAAATAAATAATATTAAATAAGTTATCAATATTAATATATCAAAAAAATTGGGGAGAATGAAAAAGTTAAAAATTTAAACATTTCTTCTTTCTTACAACAAAACGAAATTTCGCAAAGGAAAAAAATAAAAGGTAGAAATAAAGAATAAATCGCTTAATGAAATCAAAAACAAAATAGAATAAAAAAATTAAGAGATTATATGAAATGAGTTTGGATTAAAATTATTTGTAATGATTTATTAACTGTTTTTTAAAAACTTTTGTGTATCTACATTTATAAGGAACATCTTATTATAGAACGAGATGGACTAAATCGAAAAATTTACATCGTATTATACGTGTATTATCGGAAATTCTTAAAGAAAGGTAATTTATTTAGACCTTTTTATTAATAGTAAATTCAATATAAATTTATAAAAACATAAACTGAAAAACAGCGCTATTAACATTCTCAGTAAATTTATTTCCAATATAATAAAAAAAAACAAAATTTGCAAAAAAATCTAATCTTTAAAAGCAAAAAAAAATTCACTATTAACAATATTGGCAATTTTAATAAAAGAGAATGAGTTTATATATAAAGAATAGCTAGAAAATGGCTTTTTTAATGCACCGGCCAATACATGTTTTGGCCATTTTGGTAAAAATTAAAATAAAATTAGACCTACAATATCAAAAAACAAATAAAAAAGAAAAACGGTCGATTAATAGTTTATTGTATTTTTCAACTAAATTAAATATTCCCTATCGATAATGGGTATATTTTAAGTAATTTTTGATGTTTTGTATGCCTTTTTAAATTATTTTAATTGAATAATATAAATAATTTGCTCTCTTGGTTGGAAGCATCTTTCAGCAGTTGACCGATTGGCTTCTCTTAAGTCATTTAGAGAAGAGATTGATGACTTCGTAATATCTTATTAATGATTGATAAATTAATTTTAAAAGAATTTTGAATGAGTTCAATTCGCATCTTTTAAAATTTGACTATCAAGAATTATATATTTATTTTTGCAAAGATTATTACTTGACTTTCATATTTGCCTAACACTTCGTTGGTAGACATTTTATCGTCATCATTCATTTTTAAATTTACAACAAAATCAAATAAAAATTTTTATTTTAGAAAAATGATTTCAATAAATGGCTCCAGTTTATTGTCGTAAAAAACCCATTAAATGAACATAAATAGGATTGAACTCTGAATCTTAATTTCGATAATTCTTAAAGGGTAATTTAGATGTTTTACAATGCATTTTTAAATTACTTTTCAAAAAAATTTGATGAATTGGTCTTCTGGTGTTTGAATTTTTTTTAGTTAATTCGATTAAAATTTTAGATTGATATGCATTGTTATGCTTTTTTTACATTTAACCACACAATGCGTAATTTCATCCCTTTATTTGTTTATTTAGGTAACCTTTTATAATCGGTCATACAGTATTTGAAATTTGTTTTACTACAAAGTGATTAAATAAATTCTTGGGCGTACAATGCGTTAAGTGAATATGTTTTCTCTTTGTTTTTTATTATGTCTCAGAAGTATTTTATTGTTGCTTTTTAATATTTTTACGTGAAAAACTAAACTAATCTTTGTTTACTGGTATTTAAGTAATAGATTTTGTATCTGTTTTTGTAGTTATGCTTTTATTAGTTTTTTTCTAAATGGCAATTCTTTGTAATATTTCGCCTCGTAAGTTTAATATAATCTACATTTCATCTGGTTAGAAAATATTTTTAGAATTTTAAAATTTCACTGTAAGTTTATAATGCAATCGTGATTTAAAGTCCTAGAATGATTGTTTGGCAAAATCACTATGCACTCTATGGTTGATAGAAAATTAGGCTGGCATTTAAAATTGAATTTTCTCAATTTTAAATCCTTACTTCAGTAGCCTGTGTTGTTAAATGCCTCATCTTTAGAACTTTGTTTCATAAAAGGTGTTTTGCTTACACAATTAACATATTTTTTTTTTATGTTAATACTCTGCGATTATTTATTATATCTTTTATTCTCATCAATTTTCGGTCTCTCGGCTATTTATGATAAATAAATGGAATTTCATAGAAAGTTCCATTTAAGAATTATTAAATGCAATTATGAAATTTTCATTCGCAATTTCATAACAAAGTGATTATTGGTGATTTATGAAACTTAATTTTAACTTGTAATTTCTTTTTTCATTGTTCCTTTAATTTTAGAAAACTTATTACTATTAAGTGTCGGAATACACAAATGTGTAGCTTTTTTGGAAGATTTTTGCTTAAATAAGAGACATCCATTTAACTATAATTTATCTGAATTAGATACTTTCCAAAGACCACAAATCTTTTTTCATGTATGACCGAGCATAAAATTGCAGTTGTGTTGTTTTTCTTTAGCTGTGATTTATTTTTCTATATAGGAAAGGGTAAACCGGTATTTTATAGACCGCTAGCTCAAGAAAAGCCGAGATACGACCAAGAGTTTTATTTAGCAAGGAAAATTTGTAGGTATTTTGGTAGGTATTAAAGGTAATTTGTTACGTAATATGGTCGGTAATGAGATATTTTGATAGGTAGTTTGGGTAGAATTACTAAAAGCAATCCTAACTGCTTATAAAAAAGACCCGAACTCCGGGTTAAACAATGAAATGGGCTAAGAAGCATAACCAAATGCAAATGAGTAACATGAAAATTAGTTACAAATGGCAATTTGTAGTAAAAAAAAATATTTATATGAATTTATCAGGGCGTGGCTTTTATATGGCATATAGACCCTTTTATATTTTACCTCAATTTAAAGCCGAATCAAAAATAATTATTTTTGCTCTTTCGTGACTCACGAGGGGACCATACCGAACTGTCACCAACCAAATCACTTCAAAACCATTTCCAACGTGTAGAGCACCCTCAATTTAGTTAAGAAAATT
>JAKKIK010002148.1:0-12431 GCA_024500135.1 Heterodera carotae
TGGCCGCGGATGGGTGAAGGCGTGGGTGGGTTCGATCCCAACCAAATCATAATTTGCCCTGGCCGCGGATGGGTGAAGGCGTGGGTAGGTTCGATGCCAACCAAATCTCCTAATGTGCCCTGGCCGCGGATGGGTGAAGGCGTGGGTGGGTTCGATCCCAACCAAATCTCCTAATTTGCCCTGGCCGCGGATGGGTGAAGGTGTGGGTGGGTTCGATACCAACCAAATCTCCTAATTTGCCCTGGCCGCGGATGGGTGAAGGCGTGGGTAGGTTCGATCCCAACCAAATCCTAATTTGTTGTCTCTCTTTTCTATCGAACCGTTGCAACTGTTCGTCCCTTTCGCGATCAGGCAAAAAAGATGTGTCAACGGTGGGATCCATGCCATGCCGCTTCTTGATGATTGTAATCAATGCTTCGTCCTCCCCGTCCTCGTCATCCAAAGCTCCAAATGAGAGGACCCTTTTCTGGACAGTCCTCTCAAACTTTGGCCGATCTTCGCTTTGAAACTTGGAAGAAGGGCCACTACAAAAATAGGCTTTTTTATTTATTAAAAAAAAAATTTTGTTTTGAGACCAATAGAATATTTCGTTCTGCTGCTCCTTCACTTCGTCCAGCGTTACCAGCCCAACTGTTCGAGCTTTGAACTTCTCCTCCTGCTCGTCCACATTTGTGGTGAACTTCGTTTTAATGCTCGCTGCCACTGCAAAATATATATATTAAGATTCTTACAATCCATTGGTCATTTTTAATGCAATTCTCTCACAATTTCGTCTTTCCTCTTCAAGCCTCTGCCGTTGGCTTTCAATGTCCTCTTTTGCACGCTCTCGCCGCTTTCCAATGTGAATGATGCGTCCTGCGTCCGCTTGAGACATTGAAACTCAGCGTTTTATGAATAATCTAAATTTTTTAAAATTAATTTTGATGTTTTTTTAATTGTGCTGCCGGAGCAGGACAAAAAGCTGGCCAAACATCCCCGGAGCAGGTCGTTTCCCCCCCCCCCCCCAAATCGTTTATACCCTAACCGGCTATAGGTTCAAAGTTCGAACGGTCTGAATGTCGAACAAGTACAAAAATCGAACTTTTCGTCGCAGAAAATGTCTGAATGTCTAGTCGAATAAAAAATGTCGAATGGTTCGACATTTTATTCACTAACCTTTTGCTTAATCAACATAAAACTAAATGAGACTCATCGATTGGTACGGAATTAAAGAAAGCTGTGCGTTTTTCCGATATTCGAACACTATTTATTCGATTAGACTTTCGAACATTCTTAGTCTTTTTCGAATTTAGACCTTTCTACGCCGAAAAGTTCGATTTTTGTACTAGTTCGACATTCAGACCGTTCGAACTTCGAACCTATAGCCGGTTAGGGTATAAACGATTTGGGGGGGGGGGGGGAAACGACGTGGGGGGGAAACGACCCGGGGGGGAAACGACGGGGGGGAACCGGCGGGAGGGAAACGTAGTGCCCTCAAACATCCCTGCCCAAATTCCCCGGCTGAAGTAACCCAGGACAAAACTCCACCGGGACAGAAGCCCTCGGGACAAAACACCCCCGGGACAAAACGCCCTGGGATAAAACGCCATGGGCATGGCAGAGCAGCCCTCAAGCAAGGTTACGGCACGGACATTTTGGTACTTATGCACTTTACTAGACATAAAAAAAATTTTTTTTTTAAGTTCGTTTGAAATTGTTTCCATACGTTTTCAGCACGCTGATCAAGAATCTGACGTCTATTTTGACCAATACCGAACCCCAGACCCGAATTCGAACAAAAGTTCGAAAATTTTTCGAAAGTCAATTTCACTCAATTTTACACAAAACACAAGCGATATTTCAGAAACACGAACAAACAACCATTAGTGACCATTTTCACATTTTGAGTAAGTTAAGACGCAATTGATTCTTGAAAATTTCGAACTTTTGTTCGAATTCGGGTCTGGGGTGTTTGGTACGGAGTCTGGTGTACGGAATTTGTTGAAATGGACGTCAGATTCTTTATCAGCGGTGCTGAAAACGTATGGAAACAATTTCACACGAACTTTAAAAAAAAAATTTTTTTTTATGGCTAGTAAAGTGCATAAGTACCACATTTTTTTTTGCTATGGGTTTTTGGGGCGTGTTAAATCGCCAAGTTTGTTAAATCATATTTTAATCTTAAAGGCGTAGTGCCTACTCGCCGAAGGACATAAAGTTTATAGAATTTAGCTAACAACAACAATTGACTAAAAAATTGGACCATCGGCGAGTAGGGCTGAAACCATCATAAATGCCTCCTTCACTTTCTATCCTTGCACCCACTCACTTATTTTTACATTGACTTTTAAAATATGTATTTCCATGGCAATGATGATTAAATTGTTTGTCCATTTTTGTTATACGAAAAATTTATTTATTTATTTCTGACTTTAGCCTTTAAAACATCATGTTCCATAATACTTTTCAAAGTGGCTTGTTGTCGGTTCTGTACAGCATCGGAAGTAAGCCATTGCAAATTTGGGAAAAGGTATTTTTGCGATTTCCCTTTTACTATTTAATGCTTAATTTTAAACAATTGACAGTCTGTACGAAATGGCCATATCAAACGTATCACTGACGAAGGTGAATCACAATGCATCTATAACTAAATTTTCTCCACTTTCTGTCAAGATATCCAATCTTCAGTGATCGAACTGCTTGGCAACAATGTCAGGTCAGCTTGGATGCGCTGCTATCACTGCTTGTAACTTTGTTTTTTAATTTAAGTACAACGTACGTCACTTGTCCACTTGATCCAAAGAAAACCCTTGGAATTAAATTGCCATATTTTGTAATGACCGTCAAAAACTTAAAAAAATATTTTACATTTGAAGTTCAGGTTTGAACATTGAAAATTTCAAAGAAATCTCTTCAAGAATTAAGGTTTTGGACGACAAAGGGATGAAGCGGCGTTTTCGAGCCTCCAATTTCCAATCGACAACTCGCGTTAAGCCATTCATTTGCACAATGCCTCTCAGATTGGACGAGGGATGGAATCAAGTGCAGTTTAACCTCGCAGATTTTGTCAAACGAGCCTATGGTAGCACATATGTGGAGACACTTCGAATACAAGTCTGTTTAGTTTTCGAAAAGGGTCATTTGGATGGGATGGACGAATGCCTTAAATCTAACTGCATTTCATTCGACCGGTTAAACATTTCAACTGCCACTTAATTTTATAGCCAAAGTCATTTCGCATTTATTATTAACAGGTTATAACCCAAAGTGAGGGTTGTTATTAGCGTTCAAAATCAAAATGACCGGATCGCAAAATTTCAAATCATGTGCCCTCATTTCTCATCCAATGGGGCTCCCATTCACAGATGACCAGCTGCTATATATTTAGAGAAACTGCCTTTGTGTGAGTTTGCTTCCTTCTTCAGATCCATGCAAATTGTCGTTTGCGTCGTGTGTATTTTGCCGATCGCCTTTACACAGAAGAAGAGTTGCCGGTCGAATTCAAGCTGTATTTGCCGGTTCGATGCGCTCATAAGAGCGGAAAAAGTGCGGCAGAACAATCGGAAGGGAGCTCCTCATTCACAGCCTGATCTCATTTACGATGGACTAAAACTCCACGATTATTTATATTGTAACTGTCTTTTTACCCCTGAAGAATAAATTTTATTTTTTTGAATAGTAGTGAGTAGGTTTTAGCTCTGTGTGTTACTATGTGGTCATTTGATTTCTAACAATATTTCACACAATAAATTCTTTGTGGTCAGGAGAATATTATTTGTTTGTTTTTAAGAATTGACGATTAATGGTCTCCCTGAGTGATTGCCAGGCTGTCGTTTTTGCCGCAGGGCGCGGCAATCGAATGCCCTCATTGGCCAATCAAATGCCAAAAGCGTTGTTGCCCGTATCCAATGTGCCACTGTGTTGGTTTCCACTTAATTTGCTCCGTTTGAATCGCGTCAGAGGTTAACAGACACTGTGCTTGACACTGTCTCCTAATTTTAATCCTGCATAGATTGCCTTTTGGTTGTTCCCCATGAAAATCACATGCACATCGAAAGTGAGTTGACGAACAGCGGCGGTTGTTGGCCTGCGCTGCCGGGGATGAATATCGAAGTTGTTTCCTTTGACAGTGGGGCGGAGGAACAGGACGAAGTCGAGGATTGGGGAACCGTAGATGTGCTCAAAAGACTGCTTGGGAAACTGAAGGCAGGAAAAACATCAATAAAAAAAAATTCGATTTTATTCTTTAACTGTATCCAAGTTTCAAAAATTTTTGTTTTCCATAGGGCTTCACAGTCTCGTTGATAAGTTGCGATATTTCGAATCCGGACCCCATTTCTAACTTTTGATAGATAACATTAGACCGGAATGTTCCACTTCTCAGAAAGATCACATTTTGTTGGTCGGTGGTGATTTGGTCAGTGACGTTCGTCTGCGTGATATGTTCGAGCAGTACACGAAGAACAACGCCGTTCTTTCATGTCTGCTCACTGATGCGGCATTGGGCGGGCCCGTGCCAGGACCAAAAGAACGCGTTAAAAAGTGTAAATGGCATAAAAGTCATTGGTTAGATTTAGGTCCAATTTCAGATAGAGACTTGGCCATTTTGGGGTCGGATGGACAATTGCTCTTTTTGGTGGACGAAGAAGATTATACAGAAGAAGAGGGAATCCGCTTCTCATCACTATTCAGCAGGTCGTCCGTCTGGCTTCCGTCCAAATTTGGAATTTTATTAGTCAGATGTCCGAAGGTGAAGGCAACCGCCCGATACAAAGATGTGCATTTGTATCTGATCCAACGGAGAGCGTTGGACCTTCTTTTGTCCAAAAAGTGAATGAATAGGCGATTAAAGGTAAAAACAAGTTTTCAAGGTTCAATGCATCGGCTGCTTTTCCATCGATCAAAGCCGATTTGGTCCCGCTAATTGTCCAACGTTCCAAATGCTTCGCTTGGATGCCTACTAAGTCTGACTTCACAATAATTGCTCAGTGTAACAATATTGGGGCTTATTTTGAAGCGAACAAAACGGTGAATTATCAAAATGTCTCGTATTTTTTATCGCTTTTTTGGAGGTACAAAAATTATTGGCCGCGCCGCTCTGTCCAAATGTGAAAGCATCAAAAACAGGGTCAAAGTGCCAGCTTAAACGGTCTGTGATCGGCAGCGGTTGTGTGCTTGGCGACGGTGCGAAGGTGGACAATTCGGTACTGATGGACGGAGTGGTGATCGGCACAGGGTTCGTCGTGTGATTCTCAATTATATGCAAATAGGACAGAGTTCATGGATTAAAGGGGGAAGGGGTGGAGGCTGGCAAAAAATGTTTTGTTCTCTTCTACAGCGCTGCAGTGAAGAACTCAATTTTGTTCGCTAATGCCAGGATCGGCGACCGGTCGGACTGTACGTAAATTGATCGGGGGCAAGGCAACAAAACAATATTTGTTGAAGGTACCCTTTGTGTCGTTGGTCCAGGACAGGAGGCAAAAGCCAAAGGTGTTCAAATAGCATATGCAAGTGCTAATTTGTGTGTACAAGTTGAAATTATAAAATTTAGAGAAGTATACGAACGTAGCCATCATTGAGGAGAGGACACTGGAATTGGACTGTGACGATTAAACACAATCATTGCCATTCTGTTGACTGTCTGTTTTGAATTAACGCCGGCCGTTTCTTTGTTCCTGGCGATGGCTCCTAAGAAGAGATAAAACTTTAAGGTCCCTCTCCACCATTTGTTGGCTTTTACCTTTTCCGTTGCCGCTACCCTCTTCAGAGCGCTCTTCACATTCGGACTGATGTATTTACCAACTCCGCTCGAAAACGCCTTTGGCTTCATCGGTTTTAAATCTTTTTCTGTCGACATTTCTTTAAAAAAAAGAAAATAAATGCAATGAATGGTTCTCTCCAATGAATAAGCACCGTTCTGCTCTGCTTTTTTTGTTGCCGTTGCTTTCTCTCTCTCTCTGCGCACTATTTCAGACGCCTCTTCAAATGGGTCGACGAACACTTCGGCCTTCATGAACAGCACCGTCTTCACTGGGCGCTCATCCTCGTCCGTTTCCAAGTTTTCGATGGTGCATAGTGTCTGCGCACCGCCAACCAAACGACCGAACACTGTGTGTTTGCCGTCCAAATGGGGACATGCGGCGAAAGTGATGAAACTGATGGAAAGGACGCAAACTAATTGATGCAATCACTTGGCTATTACAATTGGGAACTGTTGGTGTCGCTGCCTCGGTTGGCCATGCTCAACACTCCCCGCCCGTCGTGTTTGTAGGTGCCCTGGATCTCATCCCTGAACGGTTTGCCCCAAATGGACTCGCCGCCTTTGCCTGTTCCGGTCGGGTCGCCGCCTTGGAGCTACAAAAATAGAAATTTGCGCAATGTGCCAATGTCTTACAATAAATCCTTGGATCAACCGATGAAATTTAGTATTGTCAAAGTATCCGCTTCGGCAGTGTCCAATGAAATTTTCGCATGCGCGGGGCGCGTGGCGACAGAACAGCTCCAAGTTGATGGGCCCAAAGTTAGTCACAACTCGCACATATCCATTCCTCGTTACACGGGCATATCTTAATAATCAAAAATGTAGACTAGTTTTAAAAGCCGAACGCATCCCTCAAAAGGGGGACGGACTACTGTCATCAAATCGAATAATTTTTAGACAATTCAGAGGTGTGAAAGACCAAAAATATTATAGAGGGATGCACACATACTTGACAACATCCTCATCCAACACCGCCGCTTTGTTCAGCGTCACCGGTTCCATCGTCGTCGATGTAAGCCCCGCAGCCATTTTCCCCTGCGAATAATGCGCGGCATTCACATCGTCCGCAGTTTGGTCGTCTGACTCTTTGGGGCCCTAAACAAACTTTTTAGACAATTGGTGTTTTAATTCCGGAGATTATGAGTTCGCTATTTTTGGTAAATTATGTGAAATTAACAGCTCGGTCATTCGTTGCCATTCAGCCCTCACAAGCGACCTTTTTGACAAATTGTTTTTCCAACTGTTGCAGCGCCTCTTTGGCCTCGTTGTTCAATCGATTCAAAAAAAAATTTGGACTTTGCATTGAGCGCTTTTCCTCCTCAATTTGCGCCTTCGTTTTTGTGTCGAACTGTACATGGTAAAACTGCTCAATGTTGAACTTGTCCAAATTCTGCGGGTCCTGTAGCGTGATAATGTCCTAAATAAAGCAATCTGATAGAGAAAACATTGTTAATATGGTGTTAGTTCAACTGGCCGATGGACAATTGGCAGACGGTAAAAGTTTTAGGCTGTATGCTTTGTAAGTCGAAAATAATTCTACAAATTTGGTATCAGGAAAGGTCTCCTACTTGTTTAGATGCTATGATTAATCAGAAGTTAAACGATTAACTTGACAACAAAGTTAGAAAATAAAATAACAATTTTTGTGAAGTATAACGTAATTTGAGAGTTGCTTAATCGTTTAACTCCTGTTTAATCATAAGCATCTTGTAGAAATTGGAAACATTACATCGACCTGTTGACCTTCTTATATTAATATAATCCCAACTTTTTTCTGGAACGGCGTGTCCGTCAGCAGATCCTTCAAGTGGTTCCGCTTCAAATTGAGTTCTTCGACCGCTTCCATTGAATAAACATTCCCTGTGGTTCTGATTGCCACAATTACGCTAAACCAAGGTTTAAGTAGCGAAAATGATATCGATTTATTTTGTACAAAGACGAGAGACCAAATAATTGTAACAGACAAGCAACTATGTAAAAACAAAAAGTGCTTGTTTGAAAATGGACCTTGTCTGAGAGAACATCCGATATGTGACCGGGCATCGGAAGTTACCTCAAATTACACACATTAATTTGGCACTGCAATTTCTGTTGCTGAAAATGCCCGACCGACCGTCTTTGTCCTTTGCGAAATTGAGCACCGTCAGTTCTTTGCTGGCCAATTTTTTGCCAGTAACCGGGTTAATGCCGTGCTTTTTGATGTACGGAGTGATGTGGCTATAAACTGTTTTCTTCTTGGAAAGGCTAATCGATTTCAGATGGACGGACCTCAAGTCGAAGATGATGCCCTCCGGGGTGCACACCGGGTCTTCGAACGGCAAAAAGGACAGCGAGCAATGAGAGAAGGGCAACCGTTTGAACTGCGCGCGTTGAATTCGGCTGGCAGTGTCTTGAAAAGGTGCAAATGACTCGAAAATAACGAAACTAACAATGCAACATTACCATCTTTGTGTCCTCCATAGGCTTCTTTCCATTCCTTTGTCGTCAAATACAATTTGTCTTTTTGGTGTTGTTTTTTTCCCATAGCAAATTAAATTCGTTTGTTATTTGTATAAATTGCTGAAGAAATTCGTTGTACGGAACTATGTGCAACAAATAAATATACACAGCAAAAGATTTGATTAGTGACAAATGTCAGTTTTTTATGTGAACATTTAGAAGCCGTTTACTTTTGTTTTGATGGCTTACACCAAGGGGCACGCAGTAAAATCGTGATTTTGACGCAATTTTAAACAGAAGCTGTTTAGCTATTAAATGGTTCAAAAATTAACGAATAAACGGTCCAAAAATTAGTTATAACATAAAATTCTTAATTCTGATATTTTGCAAATGAGAAATTATAACTTTTTTTGTGAAATGCTTAATCGCTTAACTTCTGCTTAATATGTAAAATATCTTCTAAACCCATAAAGCTTTCGAATGACTCTAAGTTTGCAAAACTTAACTTGACAGAAAAAAGCTTTAGGCTAAAAATTTTGAAGTTGGTTGAAATCTGGTAATTTTGAATCAAACTTTTCAAAAACTTTTCATGCCCTGGGGGATTTTTTATTTCTCCAATTTTCCCCGTTTTGGGATCCGTGAACACAATGATGGAAGCAGCGGACAACTTGGTGTATGTATCTTTTCTAAACAGCCCGAAATGGACCGGGAGCGAATTGATTTTGGGGTCATTTGAAAGCTAACAAAATGCCCTAAATCTTTAAACTCAAGTTTTTGGCTGCAAAGACCTCGGGGGTTTTAAGCGACATCCCCTATATACTAATTTTGGTGAACGAATTTAGCGTTCAGTTGAATGAGGTATGGCATGTTGCCTATTTTGGCTTTTTGTTTTTATGAAGAGGTTAGACACTACAAAAAGAAAGAAAGAGTCAACGCCGAAACGGTTCGTCAAAGAAAAAAAAGGGAAATAAGAAAACAAAATTAGCAAAGAGAATAAACAAAGAAAAAAAGAATTTTCAGTGAATAATGAGCTAAAGAACTAAATAAAATAAAAAAATTTTAATCCATTTTTTGGAATTTAAAGTTTCCTAAAGTAATATAAAAAACTGAAAATACCCTTTTTTCCATCTCAAAAAATTAGGAATACATATTATTGTTTAGGGTTTTCAGAATTGCTGATCTCGAATCTGAACCATATTTTTATTTCGAACTCAGAACAGAACTAAAATTATTTTTATGAAAATATTTCTTTCAGAGTTAAAATTTCCAAGAATTTACGTGATTGTAGGTTACGATTTACACTTATTTCAGCCATCTCGACCCTTTTTCGATCTAAATTAGCGAGTTTTGAAGGTTAGACTCCGAATTCGCCTTGAGCAAAATATTTTTAATTTGGTTCTTATCTTAGCTATTTCAAATAAGTTTAAAGCCTTTTAGGTTAAATGAAAGCCTGCACAAAAGTATTTCATTTTACTTTTTTTTTGTGTTTTCGAATTATGGACCTAAGAGTTCAGATTAACGATGAACGCCTTTTTACCCTATAAACGAAATATTTAGAGAAAAAGACCAACACCCATCAAGCTTTCGACAAATTTGGAATTCCACTCACTAATTTCAATAATAGTTTTCGAAGTATGTTTTTATGACCATTTAAAAAATTCGAAAATAGTTTTACGAAAAAAGCGGACCCGTAGGACTAGAGAAAAGTACTCAACAAAGTTTGTCCCCAAGTGCTGAATAAGCCCTACAAAAATAATCATTTTAAGCAAAAATAATCAATAACAACATCCATAAAAAAATCGCGTTTGCTCAAAACTTTCCTGAGCCCAATTGAAAAATTTTTAAAACTTAAATTTGTCACAATCATTTACAATGACAATTCGTATCCCGCCCATACCCTATGAAAAACCCATTAATTTTAGTTTGTGATAGAGTTTTGATTTTGGTTTTTGTCTAATTTTTCCGAATTAAGTAATGCAATTTTTTATTCCGAACTGTGTCCCCAAATTAAAATGTCCTTCTTTTACTTTAAAATTCTAGGAAGGGTTTCAAAAGAGGAAAACTCTGTCCTTTTCTTTCGGTCGGTTTATGATCATATCCGACAATTATTTCGTTCAGGGACACTGACCACCAGGGCTGTCAATTTTATGTACAAAATGGCTAAAATATGTACCTAGATATGTAAAAAAATTGCAAAAAATGTATGGAATATATATAAAAACCTGAAAACATGTACCCAATATGTAAAAAAGTCAAAAGTTAGAGGTACAAATTCAATAAAGTTTTTTCCTAAAATTGCAGTTTTTTTAATCTTTTCAACCAAAAGTTCAAAAAATACACTGAATTTAATAAAAAATAAAAATTTTCAATTTTAATAGAGCCAAAAAATTGATTTTTTATGGAGATTTTTTGAATAAGAAAACTCGGTATTTTATAAAATTTGAAAAATAAATTCTTAGGGGTGTTGTTTATGAATATGAACGGATTTTTATTCCCGGGCGTTACCCAAAACAAACTTTTGGTTTTTAACCTAAAATTATTAGACGAATAAAATTTTCAGCAAATTTACCTTTATTTAGGTATGTATTTTCTATTAATTTTTCGAAAACGTTTAAAAGAGCATTTGGGAGCCGCGAAGCGGCGACCAAATGCTCGTCCTATATATAATTGGAGAGTGTCTGTTTGTCTGTTCCAAGTTGAACTGACGCAAGACGTTACGCCAAGCAAAAAAGAGAAGAGAGTGTTAGCGAAAGAAATATGCAAGAAATTAGTGAAATGGGGAAGAGAGAGTTGGAGAAGGAAAGGAAGAAACAGTGTGGGTGATAGAGAAATAGAGACAGAAGGGAAGAGCGAGATGGGTGTGTCTGCGCGTAAGGCTTTAGAGGCAGAGAAAGTGAAAACAAGAGAGAGAAAGCGAAGGGAAAGGAAAAAAGGAGAAAGCAAGGTGCGATGCAAAAGTAGCTATGGGATAGAGACGAAGAAATAGTGAGTAGGGAATAGAGAAAGAGATAGATACAAGGATGGATTTAAAGAAAAAATGGCGTTCTCTTCGTAAATACAATAAAAAAAGATTTCCTTTTCTTTTGTTGTTTTGCTTTTTGTTTTAAAGTTTGTTGATTTACAATACAAATTTTTCATCATTTTATTTATTGTTCAGATTTTCTATTGAATTTTTCTTCAGATGATTGTAATACAATAAAGGAGTTCCTTTTTGCGCCAACGTTTTGTTAACTGCACGTTTAGTCGACTCGGCCAAAAAGTCAAGATTCGTCAACTCAGTCAAATGGTTTGCTTAAGCAGAAGATAACCAAATTTTGTAAAGAAGTAATTACGTCTACTTTTCTTTGTCTAATTTTCATTTTACTTTTTTTTCGACTATAGTTTTAATGCTTAGCTTTTTTGTTTATTATCGTATCGTCTAATGGCACATGTGATGTGCCGCCATAAAATTTTCATTAATGATATTTATAGCTTATCTTCTGTTTATTCATATCGTTTAAGCATTTAGTGCTGTTTGAGATTGTTGGCACGTGAGTTGATAAAAGCGTTGGCGCGCATTGTAATGCCATGTTTTCATTTTACAATAATTAGCATTTCCATTTGTTTTAACATTTAATTTTTGTTTTCAATTTTAGATAAATTTTGAAGATTATTATTGTTACTTCAGTGCTTGCTGATGTGAAATGGCTGATGAAATTGAGAAGAGAAATAGAATTGTTCAAGATATCAATATTAGTAATGAGCATAATTATGCAAAGAGAAGAAGAATAGTTGAAGATATTGATCTAGATGGTGAACAGGTTTACTTAGACCCAGGTCCCAGTACCTCTGGTGGTAATAGTGCGATGATATTGTCAAATGCAGAAAGAATGGCTAGGGCTAGATTCACCGAGAATGAAGAACACAGAATTGAGAGATTGAGAAAAGATAGAGAAGCAAAGCAAAGACAAAGATCAAATGCGTCACAAGAATTGAGAGATAAGCGTTTAGATCAACAGATGATTAGACAAAGAATTTTGCGGAATAATGAGTCCATAGTTGAAAGACAATTGCGCTTAGACCAAGATAGATTAAGGCATAGAGAGAACAGACAAGGTTTAGTTATTGTATATGCAGCGAGTGATCATACAGAAGTGTACGAACACAAGCTTAGTTCCATGGATATTAGATGTGAGCATTGTGATGCGTTGCATTTTGCTGAAGAAAAAGTGTCTGGTCGTGGCAATTCTTTCAGGGATTGCTGTCACCATGG
>JAKKIK010002149.1:0-12430 GCA_024500135.1 Heterodera carotae
GCGAGTTGCCTTTTCGGCGAGTTGCCTTTTCGGCGAGTTGCCTTTCGGCGAGTTGCCTTTCGACGAGTTGCCTTTCGGCGAGTTGCCATTGACCCCTCTTTTTTAATTCGAAATATGGAGGAAAGTACCGCTAAGACATTGAATTATATTTGTAGAAATTAAAACTTTCTAAAAATAAAATTTAATACGGTAAATTTTGTAGAAAAAGTAAAATGATGATAGCCCACTTACTCAGACATTTTCTCAATTGTCAATTCGAAGAAAAAAATCCCGAAATGATGGCGAGGTATTGGAAATTGGGCACGAACAGAGACGGAGTCGGGCGAACCCACACCAGCTAAAAAAAAACAATTTAAAATTTAGAACTTTTTTCCCAATTTAATTTACTGCGGCGATAGACAGTCAAATAATCCGATGGAATGGCAAACAAATCCGAGTGACAGTCAGCAGAATTCCAACGGTTTTGCGTGCACAGCAAAAACAACTGTTAAAAGGAAATAATGGCAAAAATAAGTCCAACAAAAGATTGAAAAGTGTTTAAAGGGCTTTTTAGAATTTAAGTTCGATCAAAATTAGGCTAAAACCGAAGAATTTGGAAAAATGAGATAAAAAAAAACACGGTAATGGAAAGGACCCGATCGTTTTCGTTGAAATAACAGAGACCGGACAATACCAATACAAACCAATACACAATACAATATATTGGTATCAATCAAAAAAACAATACTCCTGTATTGTTATTGACTTGATAAAAATCGAAGAAAAACCAATAACAATAGAAAATTTACAAAACTGACTGGTAATTAATTATTGACCAATATATGGTCTGTAAAAGACCAATACAAAACCAAGAGTGTTTATTGGTTGGCCCGAGTTTTTCAGATCTCCAATTAAAATTGTTAAATCCCCCCCCCCCGAGTTTCTCAGATCTCTAATTAAAATTGTTAAATCTCTCCCCCCCCCCCGGTACGAAGTCCTTGCTGTCCAATTTATTTTCGCCAATTCATCCCATCCATCACCTGATGCTTTTCCTGTTCCATTTTGGCGACCTTTGCAAGCAGGGCGTTGTGTTCGTCCAGAAGATTCTGATGCTTTAACTCGGCTTTAAGAACCTTCTGAACTCAATTAAAATCGTTACATTTTTTTCCAAATCAATGATTAATAAATAATTAATTAAAAAAATTTGTATGGTTAAAACACTCACATTTTCGAGTTCAGATTTTGTAACTTCGCACAATTTTTTTGTGTCCTTCAATTGCATTGCCATCTTTGCAAACACTTGGCGAAATTTCTAAGAAGATTTGGACCCATCTTTTTATATGACAAAGTTGAATGAAATAATTTCAAAAATAGCCCATTATTAAAGGAATTTGAACAATTTTTTCCCAACAAAGGGATCAATAAAAAGTGCCAAAGCATTCCTCTCTATGAATTTCAAATAGTTAGTTTTATGGCACCTACCATCATCAGTTTCTGCTGATCAGCGATTGATCCAATTGGTCCCCCCTCAATTTGGCCATCTTCGCCAAAAGCCCCGCCGGCACTCATCTCTAAAAAATGATATTGATTGGGAATAAAGTTTCGGTGATCATTATGTCACCGTTTTGTTCAGACATCAGATCAAAGCTTGCACACGATGATGCTCTGGTCTGCGATCGCTCCAATTGCGCAATTCTGGCATGCAAAAGTCGCAACTTCGGATTCGAAGTTGCACTTGGCGTAAGATTTTCTGAAAATGATGGAAAATTTATTTAACATTTCATAGTTTGAATTTATTTTCATCAATTATGTACCCTGATCAGTGAAAGATGTTATGTCATCATTTGTGTTGTTGTTGTTGTTGTTGTTGTTAGTGTCTGACATATTTATATATTCAAAATTCGAAAAGCGTATAATTGATTGCTAAGATATTCTGAATAAATATTAGTTGACAATTAAAAAAAAAGCCTTCGGTTAATCCACTCTTAAAAAGTTACGATTTTTAAACTGCGAAAAAGTCATAGTTCATGTGTACTTTTTTCGAGAGTGAATTAATCGCTTCGCTTCTGATAAAGCATTGCTTCTAAATACCTAAGGTCTTTCTAAAGATACCAAGTTTTATGAAATTGGTTTGGAAATGAAAAAGTTATAGACCAAAATTTGGTCTGGACTCCCAAAAGTGGCGTTTTACGAAACGCCCAAGATGACAGTTTTACAAAATGACTCAGCACGGAAGGAGTAATGTATAAAAAAATAAATGTTTTAAATTTCCGTTAAAATTTGTTTTACGAAAAACACCAAAGAAAAAAAGATTTTTTTTTGGTAATTCTCAGTACAGTATTTGTAGTTGAATACAAATAATGGAGCAATAAAGTTGAAATATGTACTATGTACACAGTTGGATGTGCCATTCGATGGACAATAAATAATACCTTTCGTCTTTTTGGGTCAACTTTTTGCTCAAAGCAAAAAAGAAATTCAAATCTTTTAGATAACGGTGATGATCAATGATGGCGATGACATGGCAATGAAGGCCGGGGGGGAGGATCAGGGACAGTTTAGGCTTATCGGGGATGCCGACCAGTGAATTCATATTTTAAAAATCATTCGGATATAATTGACATACTTACAAAAAATGTTTATCAATTTTTACAGCAAACTTTGTCATTTTTGCATACTTGGGGTTTTAAAAACAGAAATAAACATTTTTTAAATCATTTAGTGACACATTCAAAAAATTAACATTATCAAAGCATTTTTCATTATCAGTCAAAACATGATTACACTGAGGTTGGGGCTCTATTTGAGGTGACATTTAATATTAAAATAGAAATTTTTTGATTTTAAGTACTTTTGACTGAAAATTGAGTAAAAAACCTTTAATTTTTGTCATATTTTATAAAAAAAAAGGTTGAAATTTAAAGCCCCCCTGAAGTAGAGCCCCCCCCCTGAAATAAAGCCTCCATTTTGAGGAGGATTGAAAAATAGAGCCCCTGGGGGCTTTATTTTAGGAATTACGGTATCTTTTTGTTTTTGTTGGATCAATATTTTGCCCCGAGTATATCAGAAATTCAGAATGTTTCTCCTTATACATATAAAGAGGATATTCAATATTGTACATACATATATTGGTAGATTTGACAACTCATAAAAAATTGTATTTATAATTAACAAAGTTACTTTATGGATGGGATTAAAAATGGACATAAAGGATTGACCAAAATATAATAACATTCCCGACGACACACAACAGCAGGCCCCGGTGGCCACTATTTTGTGCTGAGGATCAACTTGTTTCAAAATCAAATAATATTTTAAACACCTGTTAAAATGTACAATTAAAAAGCAAACGGCTACAATGATCAAATTGCACGCATTTTGGGATTTTTGCCGACGGCTTCTTCTCGCGGCGGCATTTCTTTGGCGTCGCCACATTAATAATATTATTAACGGATGTAAACAAATCCGACAAGAAATGCCAAGGACAGAACAAGAATGGCAACAGCGTGGAAGGCCAAAAAGCAACCAACCCAATCGGAACGGAAGCTAAAATAAAATGAATAAAAAATATATTAAAGCATTTATACCGATTATCAACGAGTGGAGGCTTTTTGGTCGCATTATTTGTCTGTTGTTGTGGCTCATCTGTGGGGTCCTTGTGCAGTTCCAATGCCTCGAGATCCTGGTAATCGGAAGCCGACTCGAAGATGTAAATAAAGCGGTTGACCAAAGTGCTGGCACTGAACAAATCCAAAATAAAATGAAATTGTTCAACTTTTAGAGTTAATTAGTCAACATATTGTAGATCGTTTTTATACATCGTTTATAGTCAAATATACAATATTATATGTATAAGATCAGGCCCGTAACCAGGGGAAGGGGGGGAGGGGGGGGGGGGGGAGGAATGGGGCCCCCTCCGACCACCCACCTCCCCGAAATGAAAAAATTTGCTTTTTCCCCAGCAAAAAGAAGGAAATTTGGGAAAATCTGCCCAATTGCCCCTCCCCCTTCCCCCGAAATCAATTGTGTGGGAAAATTTTCCATCCCACCGAAATAAATATTTTTCTGGTTACGGGCTTGTATAAGACCTATTAGAATTTTTAATATATTTAAATAATTATTTGTACTTTATAAGCATGTCCCATGGCGGTTGGTTATAAATGCGCAATTTGGTGAGAGCAAGTACAAAAAAGGTGCACATTATGGAGATCACATTGAGCACGAGACCGAGTTCAAGAACTTGCACTTAACATTAAATTTGAACTATGTATATAAAAATTAATTCATTGAAATAACAAATATTCAAAATTATTATACTTATCGTCGGCGTATTTGCGGTTGAGCCTGGAGGGATTAAAAAGCATCGGATTTTAGGCACATAAAATTTTTTCGAATGAAAATTTTTTACCCAATTGAGGCGAAACTCGATTAGTGAACAAAAGAAGCGTGAAAAATTGTAGTAGAAGCAGGAACATTTTGGTGGCCAGCTGAATTCGGATATTTGTGAAGATGGGCACGAAAAGGAACAAAATTCCACAGGACCAAGCCTAAGAAAAATAAATTTTAATAAATTTGAGTATTGATTGATTTTTAAACTTTGGTTAAATTAGCTAACCGGAATTCTCAGCTCAGTTTTAAGTGAAGAAGAAGAGCGCTGCAGATTCAAGCAGAAATTCAGCTAAAAAATGATAAATAACTTATGGACAATATTTATAATTAATTTATTATATATTAGAAGTTTAATAAAAAATAATAATTTTTTGAGTTTTACTTGAGTAACATTCGACGGGTCCATATAAACGAGTGGCACAGTGCCGGACAAAGACCAGCCATAGTCTCGGAAATATTTTGGATCAGTGAACACCGGTTGACCGTCACTAATCAGGCGAACATTTGACTAAATTTTTTTAAATTATTTAAATCGTAGTTAGTATTTATTTGAATTAAATTACCCTTTGGTTCATTGGTTCCAAATAGAAGCAGCACCTAAAATGTATCGCCATTTATTAATAAGAAAAGTATTATAAAAAGAATTTACAAATGACTTAGAATATTCGCTTATTTTTACCTGTAAATGTCGTCAGGGAAATGTTTAAAGTCGGTGTCATCGCAAAAAGTCGAAAATTTGAAGCCAAGAATTGCGGTCACATTGCCCGTGTTTCGGACATCAATTCGGCGTACCTCCATGTTCTCGTAATCGTTGCGCAAAGCTGTTTCATATCCCTAAATAATTTAAAATTCCAACGACTATTTATTAATTTTGTTACCTAATTTAATTAACTTTTATGAAACGATAACAGAGACTGACTTGGCCTGTCAGAAATGGCACCCATAAATGGTTGGCGGATGCGATTCGGATTTGGTTCACTTTGAACTGTTGCGGGTCCCATGTCAGCCGTTCGTCGTTCCAGCGAAGCTCCAAATATCCCGCAATGTTCAAGTCGCGCATAAACTCATTCTGTGATCAACATTCGTTTCATTTAAAATCTTATTTTCCTATTTTAATAATCATTTTATTTAATATCTTATTTTGATAATTAATTTATTTAATTATTCTATAAATCTTTTTTTAAATTATTTTTATTTAAAATTTTATTTTTATAATTAATTATTTAAAACCTTATTTTTATAATTATTTTAATAAAATCTTATTTTTATAACCTATTTAAAATCTTATTTAAAATCATTTATTTAAAATCTTATTTTTATAATCATTTAAAATCTAATTTTTAAGTTTTTAGGTCCCACCAAATGAAAATGCTGAATCGTTATTTTGCTGACCGACAGCCGAATCTTAAAGAGTGTAAAGATTTTGTAATAGGAAGAAATTAATCCGAAGCGCAAAAAAATTATTTCCAACTTTTACAATAAATCCTTTTTTGTGTCTTTAATAATAATTCTAATAATTTAATTACGTCATTAAATGTCGGCGGCATCGAGGCAATTGGGTGAATTGCGGCACCAAAATGAAAGCCTTGGGAGCCGACTTGTTGCTGGGCACGATTTGCCAAAAAATAGAACACACAATGCTCAAAGGCGGCAAATTCGTGGTGGTTGAGATTTTCAATGTCTGTCAAATGAAAAAATAAACTAATTAAAAGGATTTGAAATTTTTTCGATGTTAAACTGAACAATTCAATGTGTGGACAGACAATTAATTCAGTTTAGAATTAAATCAATATTTTCAGAAAAACAAAAATCAAGCATTCTTGGTACCATTCGAAGGCTTTAATGTGCTATATGTATAAAAATACCCAAAATTCAATGATTTACAAAAATGATATGACCTGGAAAGTACAATATTTGTTGATTTTCAACAATTCCCAAACAAACCCACTAAAAAGAGGAGTTATCGCGCTCCACACTGATCTGTCCAACACATTGTACTACTTTTCTAACCGTAAGTATTTAAATGTTCTTAAAAATAAATTGAAAGGTAATAAAATGCCAACCTGTCACATTTTCAAAGTATTTTTTGCACTCAATGGCGTTTATTCCGCTGTTCAGTCCAAACAGTGAACTTGGCCCAACCAAATGGAAAAATGGCTGAGAGGTGCAAAAATGGACAAAAAAGGGCAAAAATACAAATGCCGACACTTTCATTATGCTAAAAAGCGATTATATATAAAGCAAAAAGTAAATATACAAAAACAAATTAACTTTTTTAATTGTTTTAAAATTTCCAAAAAATGGCCGCCAACTAAAAATGGTAAATTGAAAAAAATGCCATTGAAAACAACAATTTTTGTTGAAAAATGATAAAAATCGGTTCTAATTTATTAATTAAAAATAAACAAAAGCGCAAAAAAATGATTAATAAGAGAGAATAATTAATAATATGAAGGCAAAATTTATAGTACTATGTATTCATATGGAAGCTGTTGCTGCTTCTGTTGTGACGTCATTTTTGCTGATTGGCCTTTTCTTATTTATAAACTGCGCGACCCAATTTGGCGGGGGACAAAAAGACAAACGAAACGGGCTTTTGATTAGCTTTTGATTTGCTTTGTGATCAATGTGAGGATATATGGGCGTTGGGGCTATGGGGACAAATTGCATTTTGTCATTCGGGGAAAAGATGAAGCCGAAGATAAAGCCGGCAGTCGCTGCGGCCGTCCGATCACAGTCAGTTGAATTGGTTGGTTGATCAAGTTTTCCCTGGGGCAAACCAGAAAATTGTTGTCAACTCAACAATTAGCTAATTGGCCCATACATTTAAAATGAATGATAATGAGTTTAGTCGGTAGGCGGAGGACTGATTGAAATTAAATTAGTGAATATGAATTAGCCATGTACATAAAAATATCTTTTTAAATGATTTTTGGATTATAATCCTTTTTTTTATTTGATCCAAAATAATACCCAAAATAAACATATTTTATTCAAAGTGAAAATGTGGCTTTGAATTAAATTTAGGTATAATTATAGGTTATCTTTTCATAGATTTCATAACCACCAAACATTGGTTCTGATCATCATCAAATAGAGCAAGTTTATTCATCAACAGAGTTAACCAACAGTTCTAGGCCAAACCGGTTGTCCACCATTTTAATTTATGTAAATCAAGTGGTTGCTTGCTTTGGGGGGGGGGGGGGAGTTGCAGTGCGTTGCGGTGGACTGTTGGGGCGGACGGGTGTATGGGAGACGGGGACGGACAACCACCGGTGGTTTAGCGAGTTTGTGACTTTTTGTTGATGCCGGATGCTGGAGGGGATAACAATTGGGACAGAGCGGGGGCAGGACTATTTACCCCTTGGGGGATTTGGGGGATAAGGGCATGGGCGAGGGGAGGCAGGTAGTGCCGGGGGGGGTGGGGGAGGGTGGGGGTAATGCTTCTCCCCTAGGGGGATGAGGGGTTTGGGCGAGGGGGGACAGGTAGTGGCGGGGGGCGAGGGTAATGCTTCTACCCCAGGGGGATGAAAGCAATGGAATAAAGTTAGAAAAAATGCAATTGGGGAGATCAATTGGGAATACCTGTTGTTGTTGCAATCGTTGTTGTCGTTTGCTGCTGTGAAGCCGCCGCGATTTGTACGCATTTGATGATGATGACGACGTTAATGAGCATCAACCAACCACTCCAAATCCTGTTAATTGTTCATTCTGCTATTGGTGAACGGACACGAAAGAAGAAGAAGCTGCTTCTTCTCCTCTCTGATGCCGTTGCAATTAGAAGCAGCCAGCGCGAAGTTGTTATGTGTAAAAGGTTAATTAACACCTTTCACAACAACCACCTGTTGCTGCCGCCGTCGTCGAATGTGATTATGAAAATTGTAAAAAAAAAGAAAAAAAAAGATTCAAATATTTGAATACACTCGATATTGACGCTATTTTCCCCACCCTGACCACTAAAAGAATTCAGGGAATATATTAAGACTCTCTAAGCGGCAACGGCATTCCCTGTGCTATTTTATATTTGCCATTTGACGTAATTTTTCATTTTGTCTTTTCGTTCTATTGACCGTTTCTATTTTATTGATGCACCATGTAATTGTACATTTCTGTACTTGTGGTTTGCTCAAATTAATTAAATTAAATAATTTGTAAAAAAACCAAATGTTTTATTCTAACTTTTATTGGAAATTTTCGTGCTTCTTGGTGTTTACTGTTTACAAAGTAAACCTTTGATGAATGCCAATGGAAAGCAATGCACAGAAATTTTGTATTGTTAAACGAGCACTGAATCAGAAATTTATGGTTCAAATTAATATAATCAAATGCGACATATATAAACGATTAAAAGGTTACAATTTATTTATTTTTTCCCCCTCTTCAGCAGTCTTCGCCACCTCCAAATTAGCCCTTGAAAGTTTGGCCAATTCCTTTGAACTGATTGGCCATGCCGCGAAAAGTGTTGCCAAAATTTGCGAAGTTTTGTGGATTTGCCATACCATTCATCATATTGGCACCACCGCCTAAACCGCCAAGCAAATTGCCAAATTGTCCCCCAACGGATACGCAAACGGTCAAAATGATAAATAAAAGGGTGTAAAAAACGGAAGACATTTTTTCTGTAAAAGAAATGGATAAAAAATTCATACATAAAAACATTTCCTATCGCATTATTACTTATATTTTTAATTTAGCGTCAACGAAATGAATTTTCAGAGGAAAACAATTCGTTAAATCATTCATTTAATTACGTAAAACTGTTTTGGGACTCAATCTCAATCATTAAAACCAATAATATGTACAATAACAAAACATTAGGCAGAAAATCTTTCACGAACTGTCTGTTTACACAAATTAATTTTAAATTTTCGCACAAACTGTACAGAGAGTTAATTTTTGACAGCCTCTTGGAAATTGCGTCAACGAAAATTAGAGACCAATGTATTTTATAAATTTTACTGAAATCTTTAATTTGAAAATTTCTACCCAATATTTAAAAAAGTCCGCCCTTATTCAACTAAATTTTAATTTTAAAATTTAAATTAAATTAAAACAGTGATTTCAGAATTTCGTTAGGCTAAATTTTTTATTATAAATTTTTCCCAACCTACTTTTGGCTTTCTTCTATATTAATTTCTATTTTAGAATTGTATTTTGTTGCACCATAATTTTTTTGCCGATTTGAATTTCGGCAGAATTCATTTTTAAAATTCCTGATATGTCAATAAGCATTAATTTTTGTATTTTCCATCAAACATTTAAAAATAATCTCACAATTTTCTTATGGGTTACACAAATACATCTGAGCAATAAGGCCTTCATTATGTAAAAAGATTATTGTAAATTCAGCCTCTTTAAAAATTTAATAAGCATTTGATCAATAATTTCAAATATTTGAAATGAAATCTCCGATTCCATTTTTTTGTTATTACTTATTAAACCAATTCAAAACATTAAAAGGCATGCGATCAGTGCACCGGTACGCATTTGGAGCCCGGCACTGTGCCCTTGGGCGAGGCGTCTCTATGCGCCGTCAGGCACTCGCATTTGTATTCAAATTCCTGAAAATGTTTGGATTTATGCTAGTGGAATGTTTTTTAATTCGGCGGCGCCTTCGGCATCGCCTACCCTCCCAAATTTTCCCGGCGTTGCCTTTCGGCACACCCAATCTAGGATCTCGATCGAAATAAATTTATCCGGGTAAGCACATACCTTCTTTCCGGAAATAGTCCCTTTGGTTTCCCAGCAAATCTCACAAATTATTAAGCTTGTTTAACTTCCGTTAGGATTTTAACGCCCAAATTTAAATAAATTGCAATTGTCGACCGACCATGTCGATGCATCGCGCATTATCCGAACATTCGTTGTCCTCCTCTCTGGCGCATTCATTGAACCCTAACATGGACACACATTTACGGCCCGGATTTGCCGGGTTCAGGTCTCGATGTCCTACAAGACATTGACAGCGATACGCATTCGATGCCGACTCAATGCAAATTGCCATAGGATGACAGTTGTTCTGTAAAAACAGGACAATTTTTCTTCGAATAACACTGATGTTAGTCGAAAACGGACGGTTTTTTATTTGGGGGGGGGCGGGGGGGAGCTAATATTATAAGGTAAATAATGTTTAGTAGAAGAATTATAGCCAGGGCTTATTAGCGATTTTCTAAAACCCATTTTTGACCATATTTTTTGTTTATAGTAAATCAATTAATTAGCTTAGGAAGCTTAGCCTTGTGATTGCTAGAATAAATTAATTTAAATAAGTTAATTCCGAAGCAAGTTATCCAATTTGCTTTGGGGACCCGTAAAGACCCCCTGAAATAGAGCCATCTTGCTGAAAAAGCACCCCTTTTTGAGGAGGAGGGGGGAAGAGCCTTCGGAGTCTTTATTTTTAGAATTACCTACAAAAATTTTCGTGAATCCACTATAAAAAAAATATTGTATTCAAAAATCGAAATAAATTTGTGGCAACAAATATTTGAAGAATTACTTTGGAGCATGGGCTCTGTAATTGGCCAAGAGCTTCTGTTGCTTGAATGACTGCTAAGAACAATGAAACAACGGCAAAAATTGTTCTGTAATTCGGCGGCGAACGCATTTTGTGCTCAAATTCGCTGACTCACTGAAAAAGAATTTTTTATATTTAAATAAATAAATAAATAAACTTTTGATTTTATAATTAATGTTTTTGGGTTTGAAACCGCGTGAACAGTCAAAATAGACTAAATGAAACGGGTTTTATTGGGACAACCAAATGTAATTCCTTTACAAACTCAATCAAAATCAACTCAAAATATGTAATTGAACAGCATTAATTTATAAAATTGAAGACAAATAATTCGCAACAAAAACTAAAAGAGAGAGAGAGAGAGAAAGAAAGAGAGAAAAAGAGAGAGAAAAGAGTGTAAAAGTAAAGTTACCAATTTTATTATCAGTATTATTGTATAGCAAATCTTTAGAATGAAGAAAGTCAAATTTTGCCAACAAATATAAAATCAATGTTATATAAATGAATCGATAATATATTGGATATGATTATGAAAGACACACCAAAAATGATGCTTAATAATTCTTAAAACCATAAAATGGAATTTTGGCATTTAATTTTTGTATTATTTTGTGCAATTCGTCCAAATGAATTCGTTAATTTGGAGAAATGCAAAGAAAAAATGCTACCGAATTTTGAGCAAATTTTCGGCAAAGGATGGGACAAAAATGAGGGCACAGAAGATCAAATGCCATCAAACATTGGACAAATTGAGAAAATTAAATATTTTGAAAGCATTCAAAATGATCAAAAAAGTGAAAATGATCAAAAAAGTAATCAAAGTGATCAGAATAATAAATTGGAAGAGCAAAATAAACAAATGCAGCTGATCAATGATAAAAGCAGAATCCATTCCGAGCAAAAAAAGCGTAAAATTATTGAAAAGTTTCACGCAATTAAAGAAGAATTGAAGAAAATGGGAAAATATGACAGTGAAAAAAGAGCTAAAATTGAGCGTAAAATTGCAATAAAATTGGGAGTAAATCGCCAAAAAATATATCAATGGAAAAACGAATTTGGATTAAGTAAAAAAACGGATTATTACAAAGAGAAAAAGCGCGAATTCATTAAGCGAATTGATGAATTTAAGCAAATGAACAGCGAAGGCAAACAGCAAAAATTTGTCAAGGAATTGGGCATTAGCCAAAAAACATTTCGTAAATGGAAAAAAGAATTGGGCATCGAAAGCGGCAAAAGTAATATTTAAAATAATTAAATTAAAAATTAATCATTTAATTTGAAGGAAATAATTATTCTGAGAAAGAAAAACAGCAAAAGGTCAAGGAATATTACGAAATTAAAGAGAAAAAGCCGGAAATAAGTGATAAAAATATTGCTAAAATGCTGAACATCCCAAATAGCTGTCTAAGCAGATGGAGAAGAATGTAGCAATATTTGTGGATAGTCAACCAATGAATATAATTTATCGAATATTCTTCCACGAAACAATTAATTTTTGCAGTATTAAGTAAACTTTTTCTCCAAAAATAAAAGCATTAAATTTCTTTG
>JAKKIK010002150.1:0-12427 GCA_024500135.1 Heterodera carotae
AAAATCACATTTAAAGTCAGAATTAATCAAATTGAAGTAATTAATAATTATTTAAATTTTGCAGGTCCATTCTAAACAAACATTTTCTTAAAATCTTAAAAAATATTAGAAAAAACTAAATTTAAAATTGAAATCTTTTTAAATATTATAACTTTTTGAGATGTGACATTCACAATGAACCTCATTCAAACGTACTTCAACTCGAGCTTACTCAAAAGTATATTTATAAAGTAAACACAAGTTGAATTTAATTTGTGACTTATTTGTTAAAATCATTTGAGAGAATTTATTCTAATTTTGGTAAAAATGACATAATAAATTAAATGTTGTTTAGAAAAAATAAAAATAAAAATTGCTAATTTATTTACTCAATATGGTTAAAATTCAAGAATATCTCATTAACAGAGAAAAAGAGTAGTGACAGAACAACTTTTACAAATAATAATAAAAAATAATAAAAAGTAAAAAGTAAATATACTCAATAATACAATAAACACGTCCAAAAGCATGCAAATTTTTAAAATTATAAAGATTCTTTTTAAAAAAGCTCGTTGGGTTAGAAAAACATAAAAATAAGCAATATGAAAAAAACAATAGCAAATTTTTATAATATTCATAAATTATTGAGATTAATAATTTTATAGATAAAGATTAAATAATAAAAAAGAAAAAAATAACAGTCAAATAGTTCAACAGTGTATTTTGTCTAAAAAGTGTCTCCTCAATAATCATCTTACAAGAATAATATTGAATTATTTATTATCAGGAAAGAATAACATTTGTCGTGAAATATTATTTAATCCATTATTTTCAAATTTTTTTATTAAATTAGGTATCTCAAATCTTATTTTCTTTGATCGCGTTCGCGATGATGGGTTGGTATAACGTTTGTGAAGAAAGAATTTTAACAGATTTTTCCGAATTATTTTTTTCAGTATAAAACGTCGACAGTTCCGTCAAAAAAGCATCGAAGAAGTGAAAGCGAGAAGCGTGTTGGGCCTCGTGGAAGTCTTTAATGGCACCGATTACATAAACAACAACGTGCCGTTTGAATCTTTTTGTTTTTACTTTGAATCAGTTTAATGCTTTTTGACTTTTTATATGAGATAACGAGTTTGTAATGATTTCAGTCTTTGATTTCCTCTGGGCCTTCCTTTGTATTATTGGCGGCATCACTTGAGATATGGTAAATTTTAAACAAAGAGTAAAAGAATACTTTTTAATTACCGATATTAGTTACACCTCAACCTGGTATTAATAAAAAATTATTTAATCCTGGTTGCGTGATTTTGGTACACTTTCACAATGATGACTATTTTATAAAGTTTTTTTTTGAAATTTTGAACAGGATGATGCTGATTTTATTATAAATACTTATTGAAAAAATTTTCGCTTTCATCCCTTGTGACAACAATATGCGGAATTTTTGCTGTTAATTGATTAATCTTGTCATATTTCGACCTTTTTTTATCAATTTACATTAGTTTAATATTATATGTATTCACATATATTAAATTGTTAATCTGATTATATGTACTCACATATATTTTATATTGCAACTCGAATTCAATAATTAACAATGCGAAAAATAAATAATCGCGCTGGCATTATGCGGGAATAATTATAAAAAAATCAAATTGTAGATTAAGTGAATTAATTACTTTTTTTGTTCTCTTTGCCGTATTTTAGCAAATCACTTTCTATTAATATCATATATCTATTTTTCCAAAATTCTAATTTATTTTTTTCTCTAAGGCTTTATTATTTGCCGAACATAATTTATTTGTAGACATTTATCGTTTTTTATTGTAATTTTCAAATAAATTTCGTAAGTTTATATAATATTCATTTTAGCATTATCTGATTAGATAATATTCTTTGAATTTTAAAATTTACTATTAATTTATTACATAATAAGTGATTTAAGAGTTCTAGAATGAGTGTTTGGCAAAATCATTATGTATGAATAGAAAATTAGGCTGACATTTAAATTTGAAGTTTTTCACCATTTAATTTAACAAACCGCTTTTTTAATTTTATGTGAATTTTTTCTTCCCTCTTTTTGTCTGTATTACACTTAATAACTTGACTTGGTCCCGAGGACCAAAACAAATGTAGGTGCAATCAAGTCGTTGAATTGTAAGTACCCATTTTATTTTGATAATTTATTAAGTTGCTTTATCTGTTTATTTAATATTGGGTTGAGTCAATTTGATTAAAATTGAAAAATGAAAATAAATATTGATAATCTGCTCGCACTTTCAATTTAAAAAAGATTATTGTCTTTTAAAACTTAAAATAGAAATTTTCTTTTTCTCCATTTTTATAAGTCTATTGTGTGTTGTTACCATTTGATTGTTAAATACTTAGTTTTGAATCGTTTAATTTATTGTATTTCCATGTTTTTTCCGGTTTCATTAATGATTCTCAATTTTTATTTTTCTAATTAGTTTAAGAATTTTTAAAACAATTACAATAATTACTTTCCATAGAAAATTTTTCCCAGTTCTATTTAATTTTTAAGAGTCTATAATATTAGAATTTCTATTAAAATTGAATACACTTTTCTATGCCGAATATTTATTTTTGTGAATTAATTAAAATTTTTATAAAAGAAATAAAATTATTGATTGTTGGATTTATAAATAGTTCGATAATTTTTTTACTGAACCCTCAATAATCAGTATATTTGTTAAAAACATTGATAAAATTACATTTTAATAAATTGGCAAATTAGAGCCTAGTAAAATTTTATCTGAGAAAGGAATAAGTAGGCTTTAAATATTAATGATAATAGGTTGGCTAAATTTTGTGTTTTTATCATTTCAAGAAATAGAGCAGATAACTATTTTTGATTTTTATATAGAATTAAATGATTTACCACCCTTTTTTTCTTGGAGGTATTTATAAATAAATTAATTTTTATTAATTAGATACACATAATTCTTTTGAAATATTTTTGCTAAAGGTTAGACATTCCTTCATATTTCATTACTTATGGTAATTTATTTCAATTAGATACTTTGCATAAACCCAAAAACTTTGTCACGTAAACTGACTGCAGTTTCCTGTGATGAAGAGCTTTGGCAAGTTGAAACGGATATTTCGATGTTTGACAGCATATGACATTTGAAATAATTATGTTTCGCTTTATTACAAAGATAATTAAATATTTTCTTTGCTCAAGGAATGGTCAAAACCAATGTAAGTAATTCGTTAAATTATAAGTACAAATTTTACTTGATAAATTTTATAAGTTGCTTTTATGTGTTTATGTTTGGTTGAATCAATTTGATTAAAATTGAAAAGTATAACTCTTGAAAGTATTAAGAAAAGAAATTTTATCATTTTTTAAACTATTAAAATAATTACTTCATTTTCTCTATTTTTGTAACTGTATTATTTAGTTGTTTAATTAGCATATGTTCCGCGAATGCCAATATTTGGATGGGCAAAAAAGGTGCGTCCGTTCATCGCGTCCTTTTTTTTATTGCCCGTGGCATTGAGTGCATAAAAAAGGGATACGAAGATAAAACAGATAGAGATAAGTAAAGAGGGCATAAAGAAAAAGTAGAGAATAGTAATGAGGAACAGAGAAAATGTGCTAAAGAGACAAAAAGATTGAAATGAATTTTACAGTAAAATTCAAAAATGGAAAGACTGAAATGAATTATTCAGCAAAATTCCGAAAATGGAAGTCCGGAATCCGTTCCGGAATTTTTTTTCAAACATTAATACAATTAATCCTTAATTAAAATATCTCAAATTCTGGCCTCACCAAAATATGTTAGTTTTTTGGTCTTTTTAACCCGGTGCTATCCCTGCTGGTAAAGACAGAAAACGGACGATAATTGATTGTTTGAGGCAGAAAAAATGAAATAACACATTAAGTAAAAATTAATTAAATCGCCAATTCAAGTAAGTAAGCGTCAGGATCGGGAGTGCAAATCCACGACAAAGTTTTTCGTGGTGGTTATTAGTGGTACGGCGAAAGCGAAAAAACCCGAAACCCGAAAGTCAGACCCGAAACCGAAAGCAAAAAACGTAGGCGCCGCCGGGAAAAATTGGAAAATTAAAGCTTTTTCTTAGGAAAACCCTGTAAGAGAAATCCGGCGGTGCCGATAGGCGACGAAGGGAAAATTTTGAAAAAACTAGGCTGACGAGAAGAAACAAAACCCATTTTATGCAAATGCCAAAAAAAAGTTTTGTTGACTAACCGCGCTTTCATAAAACTAAATCTTTTTTGTCATTTAATGTATTAAATATATAGACAAAATTAATATTAGCGACGATAGAATGTCACCCATACAAAACGATGCTTTATAAAAGCATAGACATTTTCAAATAATTATTTATAAGCAAACCCATTCAAAAATTGAAAAATATAATTTAATAGCTTTAAAAATCTTCTTTAAAGAAATTCTGAAACTAAGAATTCAAAAAAAATATAATTCTTAAATGCATCGAGGATTTTACCTAAGCAAAAAATTTTTGATATTAGCTAAATCGTCTAAGAAACTAAAACTTTTTAAAAATTAATTTATAATTACCTATCGTTAATGAAACTAAACCCATTCGAAATTGAATATTTAAAAGCCAATTCAAAATAAATTATAAAAATTTTACAATAAAGCAGCCTTTGGAAAGAAATAAAAAAATGCATAAAAGTTTTGGCAAAGTCCAATTGATTTTGCGAATGTGGATTTTTGTAATGCAGTAAAAATTAATTGAGAGCACTTGAAAATTATAAATAAATGTTTTATACTGGAAAAATATAATTGCTCACAATGAGATATTTTAAGTCTTTATCATAACAAAAACATAGAAAAAAATTTTACCAATTGAATGGAAAAGGTATTTTAACACACTAGCTTACGAACAAAAACAGAGAATATCTTTACTTAAAATAGTCCAATACTAAGCTAAAGTATCGTAGATGATATAATTGGAATAAATTTGACTAAATTATATTAGAGATCATGATCACTAATCAATTTGCAAAATAACAATAAAGCTATTAGCAAAAAAAAAAATTGCGTTCCGGCAGGTTAATTGGTGGAGCAAGTTGTGGAATACCAGGATTTAACGATAAGATTAATGATCCGATCAATTTAAAAAGACTGCAAAGAAAAATGTGAAAATATTGTTTGTCAAAGATTGTTAATGGATTTGCAAGGAAGATGATGCGATAATACCGATGTTGTCAATAATTGCAGATTTTCAACTTGTTACATTTGGCAAACTGCAATAAAAAGTTAAGGAAAATTTTAATAAAAAATTATATTTAAACAAACATAGAAAAAAATTGTTTTCAAATGCATTATTGAATTTTTTTTATTCCAAAACAAATTAATTTAAAAATTAATACTACAAATATCACCTAACAAAGAATAATCCAGTAATTTGGCAAATTTAAAGACATAATATATTACAATGTCACTTCAAACTAATTTTGTAAAATACAGAGTTTATCGATATTAATAAAGCTGTCAAAGACATTATTCAGTTAGCCATTTTTATTTTAAAACAAAATATCATCAACTCTAAATTAATTACATACCGTATTTCCTCTAATTGCCGCCCCGGGGCGGCTATTTTTCGATCCCCCTCTAGGGGGGGCGGCAATTGGAGGGGGGGCGGCAAAAGGAGGGGGGGCGGCTATTTTTCAATCAAAAATTTATTTGCTTCGTAAAATTTTTTATAATTCAAATGAATGGTCACTCAAAATTCCATTGTTTTCATCTTCAAACAAATCGATTTCATCAAAAACGCCGACTAAATCTTCAAATGCATTGTCTTCACGCGCCCTCTGGAGTGATTCGAGACCCGTCGGGACTGCTCCAGTAGACTTGAAACAGTGGATTTTCTCATCTTCTGAACCATCCGCAGCGTTTGTGATGCCGCATTGTTTGAACGAGTTGGCGATCATTTCACTAGGGAGACTTTCCCATGCCGTCACAATCCAGTCCAGGTATTCCTTCATCGGCGGTGGTCGCGGATTGCCTCCTGATGTTGACTCCTTCTCGCCGTGCAGCATCCAATCCTCGTACATCTGACGAATCTTTGCTTTGAATGGAGCATTCCAAACAACGTCTGCTGGCTTTATAAAGAAAAAATTGTTTATTGTAAATGATAAGTACAAAATCGATTAAAAACCTGAACAAATTTGGTGCAACCGCCGGGAACAATTGCACTGTGGATGTTCAATTGTTTAAGGACCCTTTTTGTCGCCTCGCTTTTGTGGCATCGGAACGCATCCCAAATCAAAAGACGATTTCCAAACAAAAAATTGCCGAAAACCAGTCGCAGATATTGCTCGGTCAACTCGTCATCCATCCAACATTTTCCGGCCCAAACCAACTGCAGTTTTTGTCGAAATTTGTTGTCAATTTCTGCCATTGGACGCTTGCGGGCGAGGAGAACAAAGGGCTTGCACTTAAAACCATCAGAACGCGCAGTCAACATTACGGTGATGCGCAATTTGTCGTGTCCGGTTGACAGGACGGACACCTAATTTCGTTAAAAATCCAATGAACTTAGGTACCCAAAATTTCATACTTCTTTGGCGCCTCTTTTTTCAATGCATTGTCCTCCTGAGGCGTCAAGCCATACGGCAGTTTCATCCGCCGCGTAAATGTGCCGGTAAGCGGTGTCCTTTGTCAATTTGTTGACGTACAACACAAATTTCACCAAAACGGCTTCGTATTCGGCCGGCGGTTTCTGACACACAGTCGTCGGACGTCGATTTGTGAGACGGTGACGCAGGAGAAATTTCTCCAACCATCCACGACTTGCCTAATAACAGACGCGGTTTTTAGAAAGCAAAAAATTAAAAAAAACCTTAAATTCACTCTCGTTGTTCTCATCGTTCTCCGTTATTTTTACTGCTTGTTGCTGTATAAGGCGCCTTGAAACGCGCTGCTTCTCTGCACGTCTTTGCTCAATCCATCCAATCAACTCCTCGTCCAAATTCTTGATCTGTAAGTGTCGGCCAGCGCCTGCGAGCCGTTTTTTTGTGTTGTTTTTTGCTGCTGCGTTCCTTAAAGTGCAATTACTATAAAATTTTCTTGTAAACAAAAGAGGTAATAGGTATTACTGAAAATTGATTAATTTCGCTTCGTGTTGGGCCCATTCTTTGATTCGTTTCCGATCCACATTGAAATGCCTAGCGGTCGAATGAATTGAATTTTTTTTTGAGTGCGCAACCGCATCGAGTTTTTGCTTCACTGAAAAGGAGCGAAGCCTTTTTTTTGGTTGGCTTGGTCCTTCACATTCTTGGATTTCATCGCTATCACTCATTTTGATCTCCTTAATTTTTTGACATAAATTTTTAAAAAGTTGTACCTAGGTATTCATCATTTTTCAAAAATTATACATTTAATACAAAAAAAACAATGTTTGGCGATATTTTTTATCGCGTAATTTAAATTTTGAGGGGGGGCGGCAATTAGAAGAGGGGGCGGCAAAAGGAGGGGGGGCGGCTATTTTTCGATCCCCCTCTAGGGGGGGCGGCAATTAGAGGGGGGGCGGCAAAAGGAGGGGGGGCGGCAATTAGAGGAAATACGGTACTTAGAAATAGTTGCTATTATTTGACAGGCATGTTTTACACTCGTCGAGTAAATTGAAAGTTATTATATACAAAATCGACCTTAAATCCGGAATGGATTCTACTAGTAATTATTTGGTTAATAACTTTCAACATTATTGTCTCTGCCAAAAAGAGTTAACTGTTAAAGTGCAAAAAATTAAAATAATTAATGTGAACCAATGTAAAAACACTCAAATGTAAACTAATGAATCAATTTATAATCAGCATCTTGCTTTATCAATATTATAAAACTTAATATCAAAGAAACAAAAATGTTATTAAAAAGACAATAAAAAAGAAAACCACTCTGTAATTTTGGTTCAGTCAAAAGAAATTTTACATTTGGAAAACCCGAAAATAAAGCAGCGGCTAATATTGGTATAAATTATCAAAATTTATTTACTTTGAAAAAAGTCATTAGAGTTTGTGTTACCGTATTTCCTCTAATTGAAGGCCCGGGCCTTCTATTTTTCAATCCCCTTCTAGGGGGGCCTTCAAATGGAGGGGGGCTTTCAAATAGAGGGGGGCCTACTATTTTCCGATCGAAAAATTTTTTAATTCTTAAACGATATCCTAAAATTCTAAAGAACGGTCACTCAAAAACCAATTATTTTTTTTTTCAAACCCAAAGCCTTGAGCAAAAATTTTGCCTAACATATAAGGGTTTTTGAGGTCCGAATTTGGGTTTTTGGCCTGAACGAAATTTGTATTTAAAATTTTCTCGTCAGAGCTGCTGGATTAAAAATTATAATATGTTCTAAAAAATATCCAATTTTATAACTGCAATAGATATAAGTTTCATTTATAGTTGAATTACCAGATAAATTTAGTTATAACGAAAAATGATAAATTTTTTTACACAATCAAAAAAACAAAATTCAAATTTTAAATATTATAACAGGCAAATCTAGCCGATTTCAGAGATTTCTATACCCAAAACTTCTAATTTGCCGGCTTAAGCAACATTGAACCGTGAAGCATCAATGATTATTTTCAAGGCACAAGCACAGCAGGCAAGATTTGTCAAAAAGAGGATTTAGATAAAAAGTGTAAAATCAATCAATTCCCAGCAAAAATATTATTTAAAATAAAAATTCTTTAAAAACCTCTGCGGTTAAAACATTCCAATTGTGAGCCGTGTAGTTTTTCTATGCCGGGACAATAAAAAAGAAATTGATAAATGACAAAATATATTTGCAAAATAAATACAATACCTAATCAAAAGTTGCGCAAAATCCTTATGATTATTTTTTTTTGTAAGAAAATCGTCCATTACTATAGTAAGGCATGATTTTAAAAATGCTTTTGTAAATTAATAAAGTTTCATCTCTAAATCCCGTCGTGATAAATTTTTTTAGTACAACGACAAAAATTGAAAAATAAAGAATCTATGAATGTAATAAAATGCGCAAATTATGAATTTTTAACAAATGTAAAGCTATAAGAACACAACATCATTATATTCAATAAATATGATAATGCTGAGCACACAAACTACTTGAGTATGCTACTTTATCGTGGAATTAAATGTACAAAAAACAAAAAAAGAATTATGAAAGTCAAAAGTCTCCATATATGTATGTAATTAATGACAAAAATTTAAAATAAATTAATTTATCAAAAAAACGCTTAAATATTTAAAATGATTAAGTGAATTTCCAAAATTTTTTAATTAGACTATTCTTCATATATTATATTTTAAAATTTTGTTGGCGATTTTACTAAGAACGGAAAGGTTTTTAGATTTCAACAATTGCTGATTTCGTTAGTTCAATCAAAAACCACTTGAGGTCTAACAGCATTATTTAACAATACTAAAATCTTTATATAGACTAAATAAAGTAATAAACAGTAAAGAAGACAAAAATTTTGCCAAAATCACTTCAAAGTTCTAATAAGACCAAAAAAATAAAAAATAAAATAAATTAGAAACTAAATAAAAGATTATTGTCAATAAATGGGAATGTTCTACCCAGCTAACCTCATTTTCACATCCCATCTCTATCTTTCCTAGGCTAAGCTTCCAATTCCTAGCATAGAATTCATATAAACATAAATTGAACATCCTTCGGTAGAAAGTAGAGCCCTTTGAGGGCGATAAGCAGACGGGCCACTCAGAATACGATGCAATAAATGACATGGCAACAGAGATGAACGGCCAATATGGAAACCTTCCTTAACAAAGGCGTGTAGTACTTATGATGGTATAAACATTTTAATGTCGTTTTAACATTTTAAGGTCATATAAACTGCAGACTACAACCAAAAAAGACAGTGGGGCATCATACACAAACAATATGAAAGCACTATGTCTAAACTATCAAAATGGTTGATAAACAACAACTTTTGAAAAGCAAAGCTGCCAAAATTACCAACGAAATCTTTTTGAATAAACTAAACTCAATTGAAAAATAAACAAAATATATTATTGATCAGTCTAAAAAACAAATTAAAAGAATAATAATCTATTGTTAATTAAAATGAAAATAAAAGTAGCACATAAAATATTTTTATATTAACCAAATGACAAACTTCATATAGAACTATAAATAAAATTTTGACTGTTTAATTAGACAAGATTAATTATAATAATTATTGTAAATTTATCAATAAAAGAATTACAGGCAAACATCTTTAATTAATCCAGCATTTAACCGACAAAAATAAAATTCATACTGTACACGAGGAAGTGGCTTAATTTCTTCATTAAAAAGGACAAGCAGCACTTTAACCTGACGCTCCGCGTCATCCGTACTTAAGCGCGGACACTTCATGAGATTTAGGCGAATAAAATTAAAAATATATTTATATAAAATGAATAAATGATTTATCAAACCTTTATCAATCGGATAAATAAATATAGACTGTTATTTCGGTGAAAGGATTTAGTAGCTTCCAAACAAGCAATAAGAATCATTTTTAAAATAAGAATAAACAAATAATAACAATTGAAAAAAAATCGCATGCTTAAAATTGAAAATTTTTAAATTTAAACAATTATATAAATACAATATATTAATAAGTTAATTAAAACAAATAAAATTTTGATTCTTTTACTGCATATTCTTATTTTTAAAAAAAACTAAATAATAACCAGATAAGACAAGAATTATGATCATATTTAATTCATATGAGATTTAAAGTCATTTAACAATTGATATAATTACAAAAAAAGGTTTGGACCACAAATTTCCATCGGATTTTGTGGCTTAATGCGCTACGATCGGACAAACTTCGAATGTTCCTAACTTCCAACAATGCATTAGAAAGTAATATAACCAAATATCTAAAAAATTAAGAAAAATAAAAATACGAATAAGAATAAATGCTACTATCTATAAATCAATATTAAAAATTAACTATGAAATTACGTAATGTTTTTCATGTCTTACTTTTAAAAAAATAAAGAAATATTAATTTAAACAAGGGCTTGAGAATAACAAAGCCAACGAAAAGAACAAACAAATTAAGTTTTGTAAAAAAAATAACAATGAATCTAAACAACGGAAAAAAGACCAAACAAATTAAATGACTACAAGGCATATCGCGACTGCCACTTTTAGTGAACAATTTCGTTTCTTGAGCAAAACTTTAGTTTTATCACTAAACACAACAGCACACATAAAAAAAACATGGAAATATAATTAAACATTTTTGCAGTTTTTTTAACCTTAAATCCTTAAAATCAATAATTCTTCTTTAAAATAAAGATTTTTTAATGCAAAAAACCTACCCCGCATAAACAATAAACATAGAAAAATTCATACCTAAACTGCTTTGAAATAAAAGTATTATTTATAATGTAATATTAATTAAATGGTTGACCTCTGTACACAAATTACTGGCCATTTCCACGATACTATTAATTAGATATTATTACTTAATATTAATGCCATCTTAAGTCAGGGTCCGTGCTAAAGACTTCAAACCGATAAAGCACTTTTAGGGTAAAAAGCCAGAAGGGTACACGACCTAATAAATAATATAGTAAACAAAATAAATTTAAACATTTGATTCAAAATAATTATTTAATGAACACAAATATTATTGCCAATAAATTCTAAAGTAATAAAAATGTGCTCATCAACTATTGTTTACGCTGGGTGGCGCTGGAAAGAAAGAGTCTCCATTCTGCTGTGGGCAATTTTCATGGGTATTACTATTTTACGAAAATTATTTGATTGGTCTTTTTATAGAGAAATATAGTAAATAAATGAAGAAAAATCAATTCTTTCTCTTAACAAAATCTTAATACCTAACTATTATTTTGCTTTTTTTTATAAATATATGTACAATTATCATGATGAGAATTTAAATTCATTTCTCATGGAGTAAATCCTGTCCAGAAGCAACATTCTTGTAAAAAAAGTTTATTTTTAATCTCATATAAAATAATGCATTTAACCGAAGCAAAGGTTCCGGTTGTGACTCTTTCGGTTGCTACTCCGGTTGTTAAAACAATCGGAGCAAAGGAAGCAACCGAAGCAAAGGCTCCTGTTGTTAAAACGACCGAAGCAAAGGCTCCGATTGTTACTTCGATTTCTACTCCGGTTGATAAAAGAACCGGAGCAAAGGAACCAACCGAATCAAAGGCTCCGGTTGTGAAACCAGCCACAAACCTATCAACAAATTCGGCTGCAAAAACCGCTGCTACTATTATTGCTATAGACGCTAAAACCAAGTCTCCTTCCAAACCTAAAACGGCAACACACGACGAACCAGCCCTTAAAACAAATCCAATCCTAACACCATCACTGCCATCACCTCCAAGGCAGAGTAATGAAACGATATTGAGTGAGCCTGTTGCTGCCGCATTAATAAGTGCGCCACCATCACCAC
>JAKKIK010002151.1:0-12423 GCA_024500135.1 Heterodera carotae
TAGGTTTAGGCTTCGGTACTCCTGGCGCTCAAATGGCCTGGCACAGTGCCAATAGGTTGGGCCATTTCACCGCCAAAACCCCTCAATAGGTTGGGGCATCTCAGCGCCAGACCAAGCCAATACCTTTTGGCTTGGGTGACGTCACTACCGTAACCGGTGGAAAACTCGCCACTAACTACTAGCTTATGGGACTAAAAATTTCTTATAGCCGTACGAAAATCGGTGTAAACCAAATAGACCACACATTCAAATAAATGTTATTAAATGAAGAAATGAAAAATACATGGAAGTCAAGGAAGATTTTAAATTACGAACTAAAATATTAATATGAAATGATATTTAAATTCATAGTGTAACAAAACCATTGCGAAGAGGAATTGCACGCGCATTTAAATAAAGATATGATTTAATTTATATTTAAACATAATTTTTAAATTTTGTGTTGGACCATTACAAAAAATATACCTAAATTAACTAATAAAAAGGATGAAATAACGCACTGTGTGGTTAAATGATAAACAAAAAATTAAAGCAAACATTGCAAATCCAATCTAAAATTTTAACAAATTTTCACTAAAATAATACAATACAACTTAAAAAATTACAGCATATTTCACTGTTTCGTATTGAATACAGCTCGAAAGAGCGCACAGCTCGAAAGAGCGCACGGCTCACAAGAGCGCACACGGTTGTACAGCGAATAGAACTATGTTGATCTATAGGTGTGGCATAAAGAAAAAATGAAATAATTTAGCTCATGAAATACCTAGTGAACCATTATAAATAAAAATCGATTTTTAATATTTTCTTTTTCTTTAATTATTCTAAATCGCCAAAAGAGATATATTTCTAAGCCATACAGAGGGGCAACTATAGTTCATTATGGTCCACTACTGCAGCAGAGAAAATTTTCTTAAATTCTAGAAACTTTTTTCTAGGGGTTATCGGGGTCACTGATCACGAATATGACATCCATTTTGATAAACTACAACTGTAAAACTAATGAATTGAAGGAATTATTCAAAGCCCAACTCCCAAATGCTCTTTACCCTTCTCCAAATTAGTAACTTTTTGAAGAGCAATTTTATTTTTTTTTAATGTTTAAGTGAATAAGTAAAAACTGGTTATTACCGACATGAACGACCGCATTTCCCTTTCTATCCATGGCTCTGCAGTTGAACACGCACAGTCAATTGCAAATGTTACATTTGTAGGCGAGCCCAATTTTTCTATTCCTCTCCCCGCGGCGCACATTTGGTGTTCAGATTATGCATTTGAACCTTGGGCCCAGATGGTTTTGCGCTCCAAATCCTCGCGTCAACCATGCGGTCAAGGTGCACTTTGGACAGTGCTTTGTTGTTGTTCTTCTGCCGCGAGGGCGGTGGTGGAAACGCCCTGGGTTTTAAAATAAATAATTTAAAAGGAAATATCCTTTTTTTATTTTACCGGTTGTGCGAGGTGTTTCCGTCATTGGCGGCAACGCATTTTCAGATCCTCATTGCGGTCCACCACTTTCTCCTTGATTTGCTGTCCTCTTGGTTGTTGTTTCAATTCCACAGCATCCTCATTGCGACCCACCACTTCCTCTTTTATTTGTCGTCCTCTAGGTTGTTGCTGTTGTTGGTTTTCCTCGACAAAAATTATCCAAAATAAATATTCCTAAAAGGATGCAACGTAATGACAAAGGAATTAAAAAAAGAAATAATACAAAAAAAGGCAAACAAAACTAAATTTTTTTAGATTTAAGACTATTTGTTTTGGTTTTGAAATACCAAAATTTCCATTATATTTTTGAAAAAAAATTGTCAAAATATATATATGTATAAGCCAATTCTTGGCATTTAATGCCCTTTTGTTCATGTGCATTCATTTTGTCATGCGCATTGCTGAATTGCGTGATCGTCAACGAGGTTAATGGAATTGGAGAGGTAGCAGTTGTGAAATGAGTGAATGGAATTTTCCACCAATTTTTTTAAAAATTTAGCATTAGATTTTAATTGGATTTAATTTTAAACTCAATGAGCCTGCTTTTTCAACTCACTCTCATGTTCCTGATGATATTTTCTAATTGGAAAGACGATAAAGCAATGTATATCTACACTGTAATCCAAGTAAACACCTTGAAATTATATTTTTTAAGAAATTCAAAGAAGGCAGCGTCAAGACTCACATAATACCTTTTGCAATCAAAAAAAGTAGAAAAAGTGTGCAAGAACGATGGCGTTAGGAACACATTAAGATGGTTGTGATGATTATACTCCCACCCCCGATTCGTACTTTTTGTGTAAACATAATATAAAGCAGAGAAAGGCAAGATCGTCTTATTCCAAACCCAAATTTGATCAAAACCTAAATTGTTGTTCTTCCATTCTAATCTTCAAGTATTAAGGTTCCAGTGAATTTTGCGAATTTGAATTTTCGGCATTGGGTTCGAATTGGAGTCAGAGGCCAGAAATTAGCTGAAGTAACGGCCAAATTCAATGTTCTGCGATAAACAAAATAATGCCATAGTCCAAAAATATTGAAGGTTTTTGGGAACTGAAAAGATACGAAAACCTAAGTTGGAAAATTTGAAAAAATTATCGAAAAGTGAATTAACAGTAATTAGTACAAAAATAGTCACATTTATCAGAAAAATATGAACAAAAAAATATTGTAATTTAAATTACTAAATAATATACAAAATTTCGAGACTTTTTAAGCATCTTCGCTGAAAGGAGGTAATGCCTTTTGAAGTTTGCGACTATGGCAAAAGTCATGTAAATAAACTATTTATGTATTTACATAATTATATAAACAATTTTTTTTAAGTAAAATTATAGCATCAGTGGATTAAAATAAGTTCTAAAATAAAACACACTAAAGGTCTTGAATGAAAAGTGCTATTGTAAAACCGCACCTCATCAAGAAACCAAAATCATACAAGCATATTTTTGCAGGCATAAATTATGAGAGAACGAAACTCTGTTTAAGGATAGGATCATCTGACTAGTTAATGTTGTGACATTTAAATGGCTTATTGAAATAGTAAAAGTAAAAATATTAATGCACACAATTATTGATTGAGAAAAATACAAGTCTAAAGAAATTGTTTAATTAGAAAAGTGTACGAGATTTTTATCAATAGTTACATACGTCCTGCAATTAAAGAGGGTTTTAATATAAGCAAAATAAAAAATTGAATATCATTTAAAGAATAAAACGGGATAATTAATATTTTTTTTCAAATTCAAAAACAACTGATTAAAAAAGACCAGGATAAATATTACCACAAAGAGCCAATTTTTCACTAAATAAAATTCATTAAATATAACCATTAGTATTTGTTTGACAATATTAATTAATAAAAGGATACAAATGAATTATTGCCTCATTAACATATGAATTTGACAAAACATTTTAAAAACGAATACAAGGGAGCCAAAAAAAAATTACAAAAAAAAACAAAATAAATTTGATTGTTTTTTGAAAAAATTCAAGCATGATTTGAAAGGTTCAAAAAATGACAGAGTCCATTGGTATGAGGAAAATTAAAAATGCAAATTTTGCGCCAGGAGGGAATGATTTTTAAACCTGTATGTTGCTATTTCTACAAGAAGCGATTTTATAACAGTAAAAAGTATTAATCTTCTATTTTCAAAATAATTATTGTAAAAATATTTATAATTTTCAATTAAAAGTAATTTAAAAAAACATAATAACATCTGAAAATTGCTTTTTAAAAAACCCATTTAAAATTTTTGAGAAGAATTAAATTATGAAGCGAAAAATTTGAAAGAAACTGATCAGACTTTGTTAAAAAATCAATATTTTTTTAAAATGTCGTATTTGGACTTGAAACAATTTAAACAGGCGTAGCTTAGTTAAATCCTAAAAATCTTAAATAGGCGCCGATGGGAAAATTTTGACATTTTTAGTGAGTTTGTTAAGTAAAATTACCAAAATTGATACTGAAAATCAAATCCACTTTCTTACCAGTGCATGTTTAGTCCCGGTCCCGCCGGTACCTGAACTACCGGGACCGGGACTTGTTTTGAAAACCGAGACCGGGACCTGAAAAAACCGGGATTTTCCGCCCCGGTCCCGGTCCCAGTCCCGTTGAACCCTAGTTTGGGTACCGAAGGAACCGGCTTTCAAATTCGGTACTCTCGAGTCGAGACCCGAGACCGAGACATCTGTTTATGACAAAATTAGTTAATAAAAAGAAAAAAATTTAAATCTAATAACATACGAATGACAAACTTATTGTATTTGACAATTTCATTCCGTACAACCAGATTTACACGGGCGAATTTATTTTTTTTTATAAAAATTATGTTAAATTGCAAACATCAAATTACAAATGCACCACGTTTCTCAAATTTCTTTCGTCTATACGGTGTGATTTCCTGAACAGAGACCGTAAGTGACGAAGGAGAATCGATTTAATAACAGAAAAAAGGATTAATCTTGAAATTCTAAAAAATATTAAAGATACAAAACAAATTTTTAAAAATTGAATATACTTTTATTGTGAGCAGATGTTAGGATTTAAATAATTTAAATTAAATATTGTAATGAATTGGAGACACAATAAACAAAAAAAGCTTTAAATAATAAAATGGTTGAATCATAAGATTTTGATAAAGTCGTACGTAAATCCTTGAAAAATTGGTGTACACAATAAATATAAAATGCCAAAAAATTATTCTTATAAAATCGAAAATTATTAAAAAGCATAATTTTAATCTTACAGTGAAGTGAAATCAAAAAAACTCAAATTAAATGACCTGTTGTCACTTATGAACAAATAATTAAAAAATATAAAATGGCAAAAATCTTTTTATTTAAATCGAAACAATTATTTTTAGTTTTTGCCATCAATGTACGCATACAGATAATTCTTTGAATTTATGAGTTTCTTAATGCCGTACGAAAATCCTTGTAAACCAAACAGACCACACATTCAAATAAATGTGTACACAATAATTTACATTGGTCACCGATCAACAAAATAACTTAAAGATATTAGCGAGGCTTAATTTTAATTTGAATAATTATTTTTTAGCAGGACTTTCTGCCACCGCCCCATCACCTACACGGATTTCCTACACAGGCTTTTCCTCCCCAGGTTTTTGTTCTTGAAGCAAATATAATTCAAGCTATTAAGCCAATAAAAACTAAATTTTTTTCCTTAAATCCACGCAAAATTTTCTAGTAAAAATCTTAAAAACTCCAGTAAAATAGTTATTTGTGTGAAGATTTTTAACACACTAAAATTTATGTTTTTGGCAAGAAAGTTTTATTGCGATTAAATAAAAACATAAATACAAATATAAATCCAATGTCTAAACCAAGATTTGCACTGATAAACTAACGGAGAGACAAAAAATGGAAGAAAAATGACACTTCAGCATTAAATTTAATAAATTATAAATCTTGTAAACAATGACTTTTTATTAGTCACATACTTATTATATCACTTTATCGTAAAACATAATAAAATTTCAGTTATTGTGCTTTATTTAATTTCCATCTTAAAAAATAATAACAGGAAAAATAAATGAGAGATGAAGATTTTAGTTTTTTCAAAAAAGTACATTCGAAATGAGAAAAATACTTATAATCATTTTTTTTGTTTTACGTTATACTTACCAATTTAGACTTTTACGTGTTTATTAAAAGTTTTACCTGCCTTTTGCAAAAAAAAGTTATTTTCGGGGTACAAATATTATTGTTTAAAGACCATTTTTTCGTATTTGAAAAAAAACAGGAGTTGAACCCTCGTCTTTTTAAAAAGTTTTTTGTTATTTTTCGTTATTTTTAAAAATCAAAGAAACGATGAAAAAAGAAATTACAAGCTAAAATCAAGGTTCATAAAATTACCAATAACATGTTGTTGGGACTCTGACATCGCTGATGAAGATTTAAATAGAAATTCTCAAATAAGAGTCTTGGACATAAAATATAAAAAAGAACTCGTTCTCCTTACCCCCCCCCCCGCCCCAAAAAAAGATTTTTTGGCATCCGGTTCCATCCCTGCCCTGTAACTGTAGTGTATTAAGTATTTGGGAAAAAAAAATTGGATAAATTTTCGACTTTTTTTATACTGATATGGAGTTTGTAATGGCTCTTAAATTGATGCTTCATTGTGTGTTAACCGTTCGGCGAAAACGAGTGTAAAATAAATAAAATTAAAAAATAATATAAACTTGATATATTTTGCGACAGACATAAATCGAAAAAACTCAAAAAATCTCATTTACTTCTAAATCCCGGCCTGATGTTGAACTCCCCCCCCCCCAACATTGGTTCGTGCCAATAATTCTTACAAACAACAAATTTAGTAAATAATTTATTACTGAAAAAACTAAGCTTCTAAAGAGATGGCGTTAAAAAAAAATAAAATTACAATTTAATGTAATAAATAATATTTAATGTTTGTGTATTTTGCTAGGTAAAGTACAGTACCACCGAAAAGACCCTTATACTAGACATACTGCAAGACTAAATGAATTCCTTTAAAAATTTAAATGATTAAATAACCAATTTAACGGGAAATCCAGAGCGCAATAGTCGATGCCTTATAAAGAAGTCAAAATTTAAAGTTTCTTAAAAGTCATCTGTTTTTTCTAAAATAAAGAAAAATCTATTGGTTTACATTCAAAACCAAATATAATTTATGAAAATGAATATAATACCAATGGAGCCAAAATTCAACAAATTCAAGAAGCCATCTGCCACTGTGAACTTTGAATGAAAAATTAAATAGGTAAAATTGTCATTTAAATTGAAGCGCAAAGCTTCTCAACAATAAATATGCTCGGAAACAAGCGGAGAGAACAACAGTTATTGTAAAAAAAATTACCTTACAAAGCATACATTAATTTAAAATCTCAAATCACAAGTAAACGTGTCATACATTGCCCAATTACACACGAAAATTGCCGAGGACTATAATGTATGCATGTTCAGGTTCAAAGACAAGATATGTAGCTTAAAAATAAAAAAGAAGATAAGTGTTATGAACCAAATCCAAATTTTTATTAAATAAATTTAATTAAATGTAACCAATCATATTTGTATGACAAAATTAATAAAAGGAGAAAAAATTAGCCTCAATAACATAGGAATGTGAGAAATCATTTTAAAAACGAATACAAAGAGCCAACCCAAAAAAGGCCACTCAATAGAATTTTCCTGCTAGAAATAGCTGCGGAAACCACAATAATAAAACAATGGTCGTAAGTTCAATCTTTACAGATGGACAGCGACTCAGTTTCCTTGGCCAAGAAGTGCCACGAAACGAATAGACCAAAGAAATAATGGAGAAGGTGGAAAAATGATGGAAACCGAGACTGGGAAGGGCCAAAAGGCCTTCAAGGAATATCGACAAGAGAATGACCAATGTCCAAACAATATACAATGCTTAGGGAAAAAGCGTCAAAATACTATTTCTAAAAAATAAATCGTATTTTTATAAGATTCCTTTACTACATACAGTATCATAATTTTCAACAAACCTATACATATTGGCGAGGGAGATGCATTCTACATTGAGCGCTATGACAATTGACTGAGAAAAACAATGGCCGGATGAACAAAAACCTTGCTATAAATCATGGGACTAAAATTAAAATGAAAACCGCAAGTGTCTTTATTGAATAATTATTCTCAAATTTTATTACCTTCTTTAAATTATAGGAATGCAAAAAATTTAAAGGATCAAATCATTGGGTTATTAATTGTTTTAGGATGACGAGGGATTTTTCTATTTAGACCAAGCAACTAAATCGTTAAGGCAAAGGTCTTACACAAATAACAAAAAAATACAAATGGCCATATGATTGATTTAATCGAATTGCCAAGACGGAAAAGTTATCACCATTAAAATCAAAATTCACAAAATTATTATCACATTTAGCTTAAAAATCTTAAAATATAAAGATTATCAAGTGTAAAAAATCAATCTTAAGGTTCTTAATATAAAAAAATGAGACAATAAAAAATGAAAAAGTACTAATTTGGAAATTCAAGAAAAATCTTAATTTTATAATATAATTAAAGGTTTTTAGTCAATTTCAGTCAAAAGTCCTTTAAATTTTCGCAGTTTTTTACATTAATTTGCCTCAATGTTGAAAGCAAATTTTTAAAATTGATTATAAAACACAGGTTTAATTTCAAAAATAAGTCCAATTTTTTTGAGTTTTAATTTTTATTTACTTATTTTATTTGTAAATTATTCAGTAGGCAATCAATTAATTTTATTTATTTATTAGGTAAATTATTTTTATTTGTAATTTTTGTTTACTGCGTGATTAAATTAGGTAAGTGATTTTAGATGAGATTTACGAATATCCATTTAGCAGATCCATACTTCGGGTCGTTAAAATTTCGATAAAAAAGTTTTTTTAAGATTACAGAAAAGCAGAATTTTCCAAAAATTTGGAAATGGATATGAACCCTACAGGTATATCGTAACCATCCCCTGGATTTATTGTTAAAATTGTTTTTTATCATTAACGTATTACGCTTTTTTGAGCATGTCAGCTTTTTGTTAGAATTTACCATGAAATTATAAATTCATCCGTTTTAAAAATGCTCAAGTCTCTCTTTTTATTTGATCCATTGTAGCTCGTAATGCCATTTATTCAGTTTTTATTTTACCAAGGCATTCAACCTTTTCAAAAAAATTTGCCATGAAATTATAAATTCGTCCGTACGAGCTACAATGGGTTAAAATACAAAGTAACCATAGCACTTTATTCAATAAGAAAGTAAGCTACAACGTTTAAAATATCCAAAACAATAACAAATAATATCGATAAAAATAATAATTCCAAAGCGATAAAATTTTGAATAGTAATTATTTTAGTCAAAAAGGGGCAATCAAGTAATTAATCAAAAATGTTGGGATCATGGATCTTCAAAGTTAAAATGATTAAAATCAAGAATTCTTCTTTAAAAACACAATTATATATTAGAGATATTTTTTGTTGAAACATATTATTCAACCGGAAAATTGACCTTCTTAAAGTAAAATTGCTCAAAATTTTAAATAAAGTTAACATAAAATTAGTTTCTGTAAACTAATGAGCTTGCCACTGAATAGACTGCTCTTAGTTAAAATTCATAAAAAATAACACCTAACTGATAAAACCATAAAATATTACCAATATAAATTAATATCTTTTTTGTTATATGTAATGGTGAAACTTGGCGACATCAAACAAAGTTCTATACATTGTTGCAGTGGTCACATGTGCAATCCGTGCTGAAAAGCAAAGAGTGGGCTACGCGCAATTGCTAAATTGTGGCAAATTGTTTCCATTTGAATTTAGATAAAAACTACGTTTGTGCAAGATAAAGCCTACCCGCATAAAACAATATTCATAAAAAAAATTCTTTGTAATCAAACTATTTTTATAACGTAATATTAATTAAATCCATTTTACCTCGAAATTCAAAATATAATTATTGGTAGGGAAAAATGCAAATCTAAAGAAATTCCTTAATTAAATAAATGACAGATAAGTGCATAAATTCATTGATTAGGAATAATACAAATCTAAAGAAATTATTTATTTATATAGATTACAATTCGCATTGTCACTCATCACACAACACGCCTTGAAATTGACGGGAATTTGAATATAGCAAAATAAAATATTGAATATTATTTAAGCAATAAAAGGGGATAATTAATTAATATTTCAAATTCAAAGATATAATTGTTTAAAATAAAAGACCAAGATAAATGTTACCAAACAAATTCAATTTTTCTACTAAATAAATTCATTAAATATAACCAATGGTATTGTTTGACAAAATTAGTTAATAAAAGTATAATTTCTCATTGAAAGTACTTTACTAACTTTTTAGTTACGAGTAATTACGAGTAATATATTAAGATAAAAGAAATTTTTTTAACAATTGCTATTAATATTGTAGTTGCGATTTTGACGTTTTTTTGGGAGAAAAGTATGGAATAATTAAATTTTTTACGAAAACAAGTTAAAAAAAATTGGTCGTCACTGGACATTTCATAACAGAAAAAGAGTTATTCTTGTAATTTACAAAATAAAAATGTAAACCATTAATTAGAAACATTATGTAGATTTAATAAAATAAATAACCAACAGTATTTGTATGATAAAATTCGATGATAAAAGGACAAAAAAATTATTGACCTCAATAACATAGGAATGTGAGAAAAAATTTAAAAACGAATACAAGAGAAAAAAGATTACAAAAATTTTTTTGATTATTTTTTGAATAAATTCAAATATCGAATTGAAAGATTCAAAAAATGACAGTAAATAATTCTGTCAACCCTCCCCCGCCATTTACATTCAATTGCTATATTAAGTGATGGTACGGTAGATTTGCGACCGGAGGCAGTGATTTATGAACCGTTACGGTGTTTTCATAACATAAATTTTAAAATAAAAACATTTATTTTAGAAATTTTCAATTGGAAATAATTTTAAAAAAGCATAATAAACATCTAAAATAACTTACTAAATAAGCAAAAATGATAATAAAATGGTGTCGGCGCTAACCGCGAAATATCTTCGCTTAAATTATTGGTTGGACGACCATAATTTAATGAAAAGCAATAAACAAACAACTTGCCAAAGCTTGCATAAAATTAGTTATTTAATTAAACAAATACATTTGTACATTTAATTATTCTCATTCACCACCACCACATAAGAGAAGCACGGCCAAACGAAAATGGTCGGATCCTCGGTGGAATAACGCGATGTAAAATATTTATTGGATTATTGTAAAAATTCCAATATCATATATATCAATAAATGAATATCATCTAAATGAAGGCATCGCTCACTACTAATAAATAACAAAACACTAAGAGGAGCGAGAGCCTTTCGAAATAATCCTGCCAAAACGACTTTTAATGCTTACTTTAATTATAATGCATTGGCAGTAAAAAAACAGAATAATTCTGGCCGATATCGAAGAGAAAAACAAAAAAATATTAAATAATGGTGCCGGAGAAGCAAAAATGTTAAGATAACACAAAAATTTGCAATGCAATTCAAAAAAAAAAATTATTTCAATTACACTATTCTGATGGAATGTTGAAAAAAATTTTTAAGCTCCATTAAAAATTTAAATATTCTTATGATTAAATAGGGCCTTGGAAAAATGTTATATTTATGCGCTAGTGGAACAAAATAAACCCCAATAAATAAATTAATCCGCAACTTTAATGTAATAATGAAAGTCATAAATAGTGTCGATCGAGAAATAACTTTTTTTTCCTTTAATTAAATCTTTCCAAAGAACATAAATGTTCAAATGAGGATTTTCTCAAACTTTCAAATATTATCCTTTCATTTGTCTAAATCACACTATTTTTCGGCGTTCGTGGTTTTCAATTTTTCAAAGGCTCCCGTCAAAAAACAGTAATCTAGACAGTATATCAGTTAAGCCACTAAAATGAAGTAAAAGAAATGTTACAACCAAATAAATTTAAATAGATGCAAAAAATTATACATTTAGCTCTAAATAAATTACTGAGTTTTTGTGTTAATATTTACATGACTTTCCAAATAATTTCCGTACCTATGTTAAAAAAACATAAGGTACAAGTGTAAAAACTTATCCATCACATAAAATTTTAATCGTCTTAGGAACAAAAAAATAATTAAAATTCATGAAAATTTAAGTTTTTTGCTTTTGGAAATTTATATCTTATTTTTGAATAAGTTTACATTTTAACTTTTGCTTAATAATTGCGATCAAATGTGTAAAATCTGGCCCAATTATTTGCATTTTTTTATATTAATATTAATAATGGATCCTTTTTCTATTTTGCCAATCAAAGTATTTCTATTAATATTAACCTTTTAAATTTACTTTGGTTTGATAGATTTATAATAACGATATTTTTTACACACCACTCTTTGAACGTAAACATGTGGAGTTCTTCCGTAATTTTTTTTTTCTTTTTATTCAATATACTTTTGCCTTTTTTTGTTCGGTTGCGAATAATTGAATTAGGTAGGTTGGAGTTAGTGATTCGTAAGGTTAGGTTCTTCAAAACATTTACAAATTGTTTTTTTTATTAATTTACATAAAGAATTATATTTTTCATTGCAATACAATGTATAAAATTTATAGATTACAGTCATCATCTCGCGAAAATTTCCAGTTGTAAAGGTTATGTAAAGCAACGTCATCTGATTTAGTTAGCTTTATTAAGTTTTTTTTTTTGATTAAAATTAGGTAAAGATTATATTATATATAATCAACCTGAGTGTCCAGTATCCTTGCTTCCTTCAAGCTGCTCGAGACGTCTCGGATTAACTTGCTTTATTGGAAAATTATTTGTCGCACTAGCCATAAAGTTTCTCAATTTAGTTTAATGTGAATTCGTTTTTAAATACAAGAATTTGATCTTTTTTGTAATTACAG
>JAKKIK010002152.1:0-12421 GCA_024500135.1 Heterodera carotae
TCAAAAAACCATTTTATTTCCAAAATAGCCATTCAAAATCAGAAATTTCCTTAGAATCCAAAAAATAAGTACAAAATAAGTACATCGAGCTCAAAACAGTACATTACTTACAAATAAGTACTTTTAATTTTGTAAGTTTTGGACCCTCAAAATCAGTACAATACTTACAAATAAGTACAAATGGGATCTCTGCTTTAAATAAATAAGACCATTAACTGGATACATAGTAATTTGGTGGAGTGAATTAGAGATAAAATTAATTATTTTTTGAGTTTTGGTTCGAATTCGGGTCCGGGGTTCGGAATTGGACGAAATGGTAATCAGCGACCCCAAAAAACATGAAACATTTTTTTAATAACAAAATTCTGAAATAGAGGGGGGGCCAGCTCTAGTATTACCAAAAATTTTTACTTCGGTGCCCAAACTTCATAGCGCATTTATTCTACATTTAATAATTCTGGCTTGTTTTTTTGTGATGGTTCGTTTCAATCCGACTCTTTTATTGTACATCGGCACCATTACTTACTGTTGTAACGCAACGATCAGCACAAAAGTCCATTCGAATGTTATTGAATTGAATGATCGCTTTTTTGAAGTGATGGACAAAGGACTTTGGTTTGTGGTGGTGGGTTTTATCTTTGGAATTATCCGATTAGAATTAGGGGTCTAAAAAGTTTAGTTTTAGCTACATTTTTTACGGGTTTTCGGGGTGAAGGGTCATTCATAATCATTGTTAATGTTGCGACTATTTTTAATTACCCGAAATTGATTTAGGAAATGAACCGATTTCTCCTCATTCTCACTTTTTTTTAAAAGATCCATTTTTAAGAAGTCGTAATAAACTATTCCAGGGTTTTAAGATCGCTAGTCTCGAGTCCGGCATCCATTTTGCTCAGAATTAAAAATGAAGGTTGAAATGTGTTAAGGCAAAAGCGAACAGCTTAAAAAAAGAATTGGCAAATGTTTCAAATCACCATTTCTGCTGTTACTTCTTTCCGCTCCCTTCTCAGTTTTATGCGCCGTGGTGCGCCCACTGCAAAAAGCTTATGCCGGCCTGGGAACAAATGGCCCATGCCATGGCGGACCAAAAGTCGGATGTTCGAGTCGGCAAATTGGACTGCACTCGCTTCTCCACCGTTTCTTCTTTGTTGCACATTAGCGGATACCCAACGATCATTTTGTATTCAAACACCCAAATTTCAGTTCCATCGTAAAAACTTTTGTTAAGTTTTCGCAATGGTGTTCAATTGCATTATGAGGGCGAACGGCGAAAAGATGAAATGGTCAAATTTGTGGAAAAATGTTCGGGACCAATCATCGACAAAATTGACACACCGACGAAACTAGCAGAGGTGGCTATTTTTTTTTATCAAACTAGTAAAAAATAATGCTAAATCGAAAAAACTTTAACGTCCCGACATTACATTTATTCTATTTCAAAACTATAAATGTTTTTTTGGATACGGGTTGCTTTCACATATTTCGTGTTTTTTTTGCAAATGTAGCCGATTATTTACAATATTAATATTTTCACTTAAGTTACGAAAAAGCAGCGAATACGAACCTTTCTTTGTGTTTTATGACTCTGCACAGAAAACGGAAGGGCAGAAGCCGCCTGAAAGTGAACTTTGGCGTCAATTCGAAAAAATATCCGAGTCACTTTTTGCCGACGTACGCTTTTTCGAACTGCGCGACAGAGAAATTCTGGCAGAAAAGACTGAATTGTCGAGAGACGAGCCCAAAGTTATTGCATTCAGAGCTTCCAATTATTTGGTGACATTTGACGGAGGTATACCATTCAATTAAATTAAAAAAAAGTTTCTTTCCATTTTCAAAATTTCATTGTCAGGCGACTTGGAGGGATGGGTTGGAAGACAACGATGGCCCTTACTCCCCCAAATCAGCGCGGCTAATATTCGCTCAGTCGCCGAATCAACACAAAAATTATTGGTGTTGGCCACGGTCGATGCGTTGGATAGGCAAAACGAAAGCACTGAGTCGGGAAGGTCATTCAACGCAAAAAATTGTAGAAACCCAATGAAAACATTTAATTTCAGATTCTTTAATTTGATAAAACGCACGACGGTTGAAGCTCTTTCGGATGAAAACATTGAACAGCATTTTCAGTTTGGTTGGTTGGACGGGTCCCAAATTGCGAATGGCGTTGTGATGGGAACTCTTCCTGTGCCAAGTGATGAGACCATTGGGATTTACTCAAGAATGCCTCCTTTTTCGTTCAGATATGGTTGTGCTTAACTTCAGCAGTTACGAATATTACCTCAGCGGTGATCAGACGGCTCAAATGACTGCCAAATCGCTGCTATTATTCCTTCACAATATACGACAAGGAGACGTTGCAGTTCAAGGGGGGCGGGCGTGGATCACGCGCCTAAGAAGAATGGCTTATGAGATAATCAGGTAAGCAGACTATGCTTATTACCGCATTGGCTAACATGGGCAAAGACGAGGGTGGTAAAGGGGCATTGTGGTATCGATCCCTTCCAAGTTCGTGTTTACTCCATTTTCATCTAATATTCATTCGAAGTTTGTTGACTGAAAATTAAGCAATGTCTACGATATGTTCCAATATCAGCCCATTCTCACCGTTTGCCTCTTTGGAGTCCCTTTGGCCTTCTTCTCCATTATCACATATTCAATATGCTCGGCCGACTTTTCTGTGGAAAGGGAAGAAATTTATCCGGATGACGAGGAGGAGGAGGAAGAAGTTCCTATGGAAAAATTTGACGATTCTGTGCACCTCACGAGAGGGAGCAGCGGCGGCATGCCAAATGATGGACACAAAAAATCGGAATAAAAATCAAACTCAAAAATGACTAAAATTTGATCTCTTTCTTTGTTTCTTTTGTACTGCTAAGCAACTGGTGATCATAAGGATTTAAGCTAGTCAGTCAGTCGTTCATTGTTTTTTCTTGGTCAGAAAAGAAACAGAAAACATTCCGAGGCAAAGAAAGCATTTAATTTGGCCAATTGGGACAATTCAAAGACTGATGGCTAATTTTGAGTTGGAAAGCAATTTATGGCGTCTGCATTTTAATTTGGCTTTTGAGAATAGTCAAAGCATTGAAAGCTGCGGGAGTATTCTCCTTTGACCAGCGAAGGAAGTGTATTATTATGGACAATGGCAGGGAAAAGTACGGCACCAGACGAAATAAGAGGAGAAATTCGATTCCTCTGATGGGGAAACGGTGGTCTTATGTCGTCGAACAGTTCAGTGGGAGCGATGAAAGAATTGCAACGCCGAGGAGGAGAAGTCCGAGCGGTGGAGGAACGGCCAAATAACCGTCCGGATTTTACAGGTCGTCCGATCACATCTCTTCCCATGTTTCTGCCCTGTACAATTGACGCGCGACCATTTGGTTCATCCAATCATCCTTCAGTAGCTGTTGCCTTTGATCCCAACGATCGCCGTTATCGCTGCTGCTGCGGGAGGAGCCACGCGACGGTCCGATTGCTTTGACTTTTCCAATGTTAGCAGTATTCTCCCCGCCCCTCCTTTTGAAGACCGGGGTACGCATTATCGCTGGGGGGCTTTGTGTGACGGTGCTGCTTGAGTTTTGGCAGCTCTGTTGGCACTTTCTCTCCTTCACCGGCAGTTCGCACTCTCTGCCGACACCAATTACTGGGTAAATACGAAGTACCACCACCAAATATTGAGTCTTCCACTTTTGTGGCCACTTCCGCAGTTCCGTTGTTCAATTTCTGTTCGGGGCGTTCATTGTCTCTTCCGTACTGTTCGCCCTTTGGCGGGAGAGCTCCAACTTGCTCTTGCCTTATTTGCTCCTTCAGGGCATCGGATTGGCTTCTGTGTACCCACCACTCGCTCTGTTTATAACACAATTTTCATGTTCTGATTTAGATTTGTCATATTTCTCGCCCTGTTTTATGTGGTATTGGACAACGATGTCGAGACGATAAAAACATTTGTGAATAGCCATGGACCAATGAAAGCAGAAACCACCGACAATGCCGACCTTGGTATAAGTCATAGCCAATAAATGGCATCCATTTGTCTCTTATCCGGTTCAGTACATATGGGATGGACTCTATGCTTTTTCTGCCTGTGTCTTTTGGCCATTCAATTTTGGCTGATTTCAATCGTTTTTGCCTGTTGGCGTTACTTCCGTGACAAACAAATACACCTTCGAGGTATTCCTACAAACCTTAACTTTGCCGATTAGTTTGCTAATAGGCAATAATGAACATTATCTGGAGGCAGACGATCTGTGTGGGAGAAATGCCGAAATGTCTCGTTTCTATTGGTGTGCATTGTCCCCCTATCATTGATACATAATACAGAAATATGCAAAAAGAGAGAAAAGAATTCGACACGGAAATAATATTATTATTTATTTAATAATTTGTTCAATTTGATCATCAGTGACGTCGTCTAATACAACGGGTGCCACCACTTTTTGGTTCCCAATCATTTCGTTGCTTGTCAATAAGTCGACTTCACTCTTCACGACTTCCATCTTAAAAATGAATTTTTGAATTGTCAAATTCAGCAGCCACTTCACCAAATACAATGTGAAATTGAATTTGAGAGTGAATGAGGGGGATAAAAACGCACATTCACTGGAAGCAGTTGAGAGGGCATCGCTCTTCTGACTCGCGCGTACACTTTTCCATGCCTTTTGGACACGACGAGTCGCTGAATGCCATCAAAAGCTGTGCAAAGACGGCACGACACGCATTTGTGAGTCCGGTTTAGCTAAACAGCCAAGGCAAGGTCCTTCAAGAATATAGTAAATGAGTGCCTTTCCGACCTGCAAAAGTCGCGCCGGCACATTTTGCGCGGACTTTCTCTCGCCCTTCTCCATAATTATAAAGCTGAATTCTCCCGTCAAAGTGCCATCTCTGTTCACGCTTTTGGTTTTGTGGTCGGCTCGAAACTCCTGCCAACGCACTTTGAATTTGCACGATTCATCCTTGCCGTTAGAGAGCAATGGACAACCCTGGTCATGTGGACAGGGCGCAAATACATGGCCAGGCTCAATCCGAGTCGGCATTGGCACATTGTCAGGCAACTAAACAGAAATCTGGTCTGTTAAGAATTAGTATGAAAATTTAGCGCATTCTTATTAGACGGAAAAACTATTTATGTCTTCATTTCAGGGGAGGGTAGCTTCATCCTCCCCGCCTCTATTATGGGCCTGCATTAAATAATTGCTAAAAAAAACTTTTACGGTATATAATTTATTACTAAAAAACAAGCCAACCTTAGTTATTTATTTCAATGCACTTTTTTTTGAGAAAATGAAATTATTTTTTTAAGAATTTCTCTAAATGGCATGATAAGTAAATTATTCAAAGCGTCCGTTAGCAATTTAATATTACCAAAAAGAATGCAAAGCTTTAACAAATTTAATCTTCGTATAAAAAACTGCCAATTGATCGCCATCCCCTCTTGGCTGCTTTATTGTATGCTTTTTACATTTCCTCCCACAGTTTTGCCCTCCCCTCCATTTACATCATTGGCCACACTTTCACTGTCAGCCTAATAATTAGCAATTCAATGTTTGCTGTAAGGCACACCTTTTCGCGTGCCACGCAGAATTTCTCGTAAGTCTCCACTTTGGTGTTGGCAAACAATTCAATCGTGTACTGGTCCAACTTGCCGTGCTTGCGCAACAATTCCTTGGTTTGGTCCAGGTCAAAGTCGTTGCCAGAGATAAGAATAAAGTCGCGAATCTTGATCAGTGCTTCGAACGCGTCGGGCATGGGCGAGTCGACGACGACGAGAAACCTAAATGAAAGGTAAGAATAACCAAACCATTCGACCAAAACACCTTTTTGTTCTCTTCCAAAGCTTTTCTACCAAAGCCAAACGTTCTTCTTGCGAAGAAAGCTCAATGAGTGTTCTGTGCAAAATGACCAAGTCGTAAGTGTGTTGCGGAGAGGGGAAAAGGTCCTTGCGGAAGAACACATTCTGAGTGATCATTTCGCCCGAACCCGTGTAATTTCTCCCCTAAAATTAGAAAAAATTCGAAAACAGGAAACTTCAGACTAACTCTAAGCAAATCCATTGACAAATGACGAACTACATAATCCTTGTCCATAAGAGAATATTCACGAACTCTGTCACCTGCGGAAATTACAGTTGAAGTAGAAATAAAGTAAAATCATAGATCTCTGCACTATTAAATAGTAGTAGTACGAAAGCGTAAAATTACCAAAAAATGTGCCATCAGATTGGCTTACCGAATTTTCAAATTTTTTGCCTTAATTCACAACTAAACGCGTTTTGAGCCCAGTTTGGCTTTACCCCATCGTTCAAAGGCCGCCCAAAATGCAGCTCCACTGCCACTGCCATAATCAAGCACTGTCTCGGGCACAAAACCATTCCGGTCAAATTCAGCAAGCACTCGACGCATTTCAGCAAAATAACCACCAAATCTAAAGGATCGACCTGACTGTTTCTTCTTTTACCAAAATCGTCGTTCGGTATCCTAAACGGCTATACAGCAGATTACACAAAAACTTGTTTTTGAACTGGTTAGAAAATGACCGAAAACCATCCCGTACACATTCATTTCCTGTCACATTCGGTATATCGTTTTCAGTATTATTTAATTAAACCTACAACCAAACCCAGGGAGGTTTATCCTTGTCTTCAGTATGATTTCTAAGTAAACTATATAATCATGTTATTTTTATGATCATTAGGGTGTCCAATTATATGCACATGCATATTTTTTTCCTGGAATGGCATTGGCCTGAAACGCACGAAAAACACATGCTTTTAGCTTGATTTGAAGCTTCTAGGATGAATTTCCATATGCATATTTCGCGATTTATGTGCATATTTTGGCGTTATGTGCATATTTCGGCATTTTTTCAAGGAAATTGACTTGTTTGAGGTTTGATTTTTCCTAAAAACGCGAAAATTTTTCCAAAAAATCATTCTTGTTAAATTTTTTTAAGAAAATAAAACTTAATTTTGTCATTTTCGGTCCCCTTTCAACTAAAAAGAATATAGAAAATTTATGTGCATTTTTCATTTTTTATATACATTTTTGGTGCATATTTTGCGATTTTACGTGTATGTAATTGGACACCCAAATGATCATAAACCTTTTTTACGGTCGTGGAAAAACTTTTAAGGGCCGTATAAACATTTTAAGGTCATGTAATCCCCCTAAACACCTCGAAAGAGCGTAGACGACGGCCGCCTCCTTGTCTTTGAATGTGAGCGGTTTCCAATTGTAGCGCGTCGCTGCTAGCCGTTTTTGTGCCTCTTTGTCAAACATTCTGTTGAGTAAGGGTCGCTGTTTGGTATCCTCCCATTGGTATATCAGCGCGGGGTCCTCCTCAAACATTTCATCCAAAATTTGTCGACGCGCCATTCGCACTTCTTGCGGATTGGCCGGAAAGTGTCTCATGTCCAATTTGTTAGACAACTGCAAATGCTAACAATTATAAACTCACAGTAAATTATTGCTTTACATCATCTGCCTCAGTTTGCAGCATTTTCGGCGGTCGCTTACAGCCCAAAACAATCCCTCCCAACGCTTCCATCGCCTCTTCTGGCAATTGAGACAATTTAGTCACATGAGCATTGTTTATTGGTGCTTAATGAGGGAGATGTACAGAAAAAGTACACAATTCTCAGCGCTAGCTGAAAGTAGTCGTCTTTGGATTTTTTTTTCAAATTTTGTAAACATGTTTTTAGAGTTTATCTGAGTCGCTGATCACCAATACGACATCCAAACCAAAATTCGAACAGAAAGTTGGAAATCCAAATATTCATAAAGTCACGCTTTATATTGGTTATCTGAGTAGCTCCGATATCCATCACCCAATTCCGAACCTTAATCGAACAATTTTTATAATTCATTTTATATTTGTGTGACTCTTTTATTATTTTAAGGCAATAATTATGCTTTATAATATTTTTAATTTTCTTCAGCTTTCGGCCTTTATCCTAAAAATGTCAGTCCGACTTTTGTAATGAATGAATTAAGTGACCTTTTGAGTTGTATCTAAATAGAAATGAGTCACACAAATACGAATTCGGGTCTGGAGTTCGGAATTATGATGTCGTATTCGTAATCAGCAACATAGATAATCTCTTAAAACACGTTTTTAAATAGTTGAAAAAAAATTCAAAAAAGGCCACTTTTAAACTAGCGCCAAATCCCTAGGCACCTGGCGGTATGGAAAGTTTGACGATAGACTTTACTTCCGTGTTGCAATTTATCGAGACTAAATTGGCCACACGACCATACGCGTCTATTTTCTCAAATCCATTCGCTAGTGCCCATGCCCAAAGCGACGTTCGTGGAGCTCCACGCCTTTTTGGGACGGTGTCATGGCAGTTCGTACAATGTGCAGTTCGTACAAAAGGGGCACAGTTCGTACAACAAGACAGTTCGTACAAATAATTAAAACATTAAAAACAAGATTTCAGCTTTTAAACACAAATGCAATTGTTTTTATTATTAAAAAAAAAACATTTCCTTCTATGTATAGGTTATGCAATTTATTGCCTCCAATAAAACATCCTATCAGTTATCAAGTCTCATTTTTGCTTATAAAATGATGCATTTTGTTCATTATAAGAGGCCTTCAGCTCTTTGGTCACTTTTTTCAAAATTTTCCCTCTTTTCAAGCCCCCGAATTGCTCAAAAAGTTGTTGGCAGCGAGAAAATGTTTCAAATGCTGCTTCTGTTTAACAAAAGGCAAGATTAAGCCTCAAAGCGACTTTTAAAAATTTTCTGAAATCACAGCTGAAATCTCGTTTTTATATGTTTTGATTTGTACGATGCCAAAGTTCAATATTGTACGAACTTCCTTTTGTACATGTCTTTGTACGAACTGCTACCAACCTTTTTGGGACAATTGAGGCAGATTTGCTGGTGGACGGCTGAAAAGGAACTGGAGAAACCGACGGCAATAAGGCAGATGGTGGACAGCGCCGGAACGGCCGAATTACGCCACGACCCCTTGCCAGAAAACGCATTTTGAACAGCAAAAAAATTGTATTAAACAAAGCAACTTTTCTTTCATGTATTTTTGGTACAATAATATAATGTAGTATACGCTTCTCTCTTGTAAAAAAATAAAAATAATTTCTTGGAAATTATGTCATATACAAAAACCGAAAAAAGAAAGGAATAATTATATCCTTTAATATCCATCGTTGGACCAACCGATTTCATAATTTGGAAAATGCTCCTTTAAGAGATCGACACTCTTCGAGTGGTCAGCGCGCCCAAATCCCTAAAAGATTGTTTATTTGATTCAGAACGATAGAAAACCTGAGAATATCCATAAACAAAGATGCGTTTGGCCTGCGCCTCGTGTCTGATTCGACCACCGCCAATACAGGAGAACTTAACGGACCCACCGCCTTCGCTTGCACTCACTTCCTCCAAAATATCCGCATGAAATTTGCACCGACCATAACCACGGACTAGAAATTTTTCCGAAATCCCATCGGAGGCCTGAAAAAGCATGATTTCCCCGCACATCCCAGGAAGTTACGGTAATAGTAAAGTTTATCTCCCCATTTTTGAAAAAAAATTTTCAAGTTTTAAAAAGTCATAAAAATAAGTTTCTAGGGATTTTTAAGGTCGCTGATCCCGAATCCGACATCTATATCGCCTCAGTTCGAACCCCGGACCAGAATTTTGAACAAAAAGTCGAAAACTCAAAAAATTTTAAACTCATTTTTTGTCTCAACTCATTCAAAACGAGTGAAATTGTCCCTAACGGTTGATGCTTTTGTGTATTTGAAGTAATTCGTACGTTTGAATGAGTTGAGACAAAAAATAATTTTGAAATTTTTTTTTGGTTTTCGACTTTTGGTTCGAATTCGAGTCCGGAGTTAGAAATTATTCGAAACGGATGTCAGAATCGGATTCTACGCCCCCGTTTACCCCTAGGAACTTATTTTTTATGACTTTTTACAACTTGAAAATTTTTTTCAAAAATGGGGGGGATAAACTTTACTATTACCGAAGTTACTTGGTTACATAGTTGGCTATATACAGAGTTCATTCGTCCCGAAATTTTTTTTTCTGTTGAGAAAACTTTTTCTGCTATTTTATGGCGCTGATTGTGAGCACGAATCTGAGCTTCTTTTTGCCCATTTCCCAACCCCGAATTAGAACATTTACCAAAAATTTAAAAATTTCAAATACACTGCAAACTTGCTTAGAGTTAACAACATAATATTGCGGAATAAATGCACGGAAAGGATATCTAAATATGTTCCCAGAACTACGGCAGCATTTACAGGATAATAATGGGTAATATGATCAACAACGTTGTCGGCTGCCAATAATTTTTTCCCGGTGGATGCGATAGATGCCCAAGACGCATAACGCAAGTCAAAAGTGCAATTTTACGTTTGACGGCTGTCAGTGGCGTTACCCATTATTATCCTGTGAATGCTGCCGTAGTGCTGGGAATTATTTTTAAGATTTCCTTTCGGTGCATTTTGCAGTATATTGAATTTTTGGCAAATGTTCGAATTCGGGTTCGGGAAATAGGCAAAAAGGTCAGATTCGTGCTCAACGCCTTAAAATAGTACTAAAGGTATTTTCAGAAAAAAAAAATTCGGGACTTAGTTAGGACGCGACAAAAATTGCATCATTTTCTCGTGACTCTCATTTCGTATTCAATGTCCCTGAAACACATAAGTACGACCTTTTAGAAAATTTTCCTTTTGTTTCGTCCAAACTATGTAGGTACCATTTACTTTTATGAGAATGTATTTGAAAACGCCATCCGGGTCGACGTTTACAGTGGGAAGTTTCTGGAGGAAGGTCATCGGAAGCGAACTGCTGAACACTCTTGTGACCGACAAAAGCATAAATTGAATTAAAACGGAATATAACAAAATAATAATAGTGCATTTAAGTAAACAGAGAATTTAACTAACAATAAATATATGCAAGAACATGTCAGTTTCACCAATCCGTAATATGCAACTCATCGATTCCCCAATCTTCGAATGAACCATCAGGCAAATAACGACGAATGATTATGGGAATCTTTTGGTCCTAAAATAGTAGAAATCTTGAAATATTGTATAATACAAATTAAAACGGCACAGTCACATTGCATACCTTGAGCTCCTTACGTGCAATTTCCAATGGGTCCGATTCGCCCTCAATTTCGACCATTACTGGAGCACCCATAGCTATCTGAAGTGCTCTGGTTCCAAGGACCCTCGCACGTTCATATTTTGTCATAAATGGTGTCGTCACTCTGTTGGACGCTGCAACTTTATCCGAAGCCTTAAGAACAGTTAATCTTTATGTAAGTAATGTATAGATAAATACGTCAACGATTTGAACGTTTTCTGCGCCTTCCTCCTCATCTCCAGCCTGGTGATCTAATTCAAGGTCTTCCATAGGCTCTTCCTCCATAAACTCATCACCGTCCATTTCTCCGCCTTCATAATCTTCATCATCGGCCATTAAAGATGGTAATAAAAAATCTAAAATATATTGTAACTGTCTCTAAAATTTCCTCATTAGAGCTGTGTTTGAGGGTCTCCAGTTCTCCATGATGGAGGCATCGGACCAACTCGGTAATTGCTTTATTGAACAGCATCAAAAGTTAGGCTACTGTGAATTTTTTGAGATTTTTAGTATAACATGCGTTTATATCTTTATGTTCTTGAGCATATACTTTTGAAATTGAGTAAGAATTTTCAAGGTGGGGATAACTAATCGGAAAGCGCAGTATACTTTTGGCGCATACTGCATGGTTAAGACCAAATTAAAAACAATTTTCTTCAAACCTATCAAACATTTTCAAAAAATTTTATCCGATTAGTTTTTAATAATGACCGGCGGGCCCGTAACCCGGGTTTTTGATGGGCTGGGATTTAAACCAGGACGGGATTTTGGGCCGGGGGATCCCGCCCGGTCACCTATTGAAATCCCGGTCCCGCTCCCGGGTTTTTTAAGCCGGTAAACCTGGGATTTCCGATTATGCACTGGTAAGAATAGAGACGAGAGTAGAAAGTTGAGGAGAGAAAGAGGTAAATAGGAATTTATAACATAATCTGCCGAACAAAATGATTTCATGATGGCCGTCTGTGTTGTAGTTTCTGCCTCTATATGGTAAAAACCCAACTCGTTTCAGGCCAACTCGTTTTTTACCCAACTCGTTTTTGCAACCCTATTTTACACGAGAATTCGCGAGAGTGCAGACAGTTAGATGTTAGACAGACTATACATATAACACGTCAAAAACGAGTTGGGTAAAAAACGAGTTGGCCTGAAACGAGTTGGGTGTCGTCCCTCTACAGTCATGGTCATATGTTTACGACCACTTGCTGCTTACTGACATTTTCCTTAATAATAATTTACCAAGAAGAGTCTGACCAAAAGTGTCATAACATTTTTTGTAGCATTTTTTGTGGGCTTTAAAATGATACCAA